>JAECUM010035036.1:0-18072 GCA_016617855.1 Megalonaias nervosa
ACGAATTCGGATATAACACAGTCGTGGTGTGGCTCCCGAAATTTCATATACATGTATTTTTCTCGTACACAAAAAAATTCTTTCTTTCTTTCTTAAAAGTACGAAAAAAACAAAAAAGTTTATTATCAGTTTAGGAAAGAGATTGCATATAAATAATACAAGACGATCGTGTCGTGGCTCCTGAAATGTTATATGCATTTTTCTCATACATGAAAAAATAGTGTTTTCTTCTTAAAAGTACAAAAAATAACGTGTAGAAAGTTTATTCAGGAATCGCGCAGGGTTTCACCAATGTCGCAAATTGTGATTTTTTTTTCCTTATTGGCAGCAAAATATACTATCTGGCAATTTCTTTTATTGGCGACATTGTTGGCTGCTTAAACCTGTATATACAACCATTGGTTTGGAGTGGAGAAATTTCAGAGGCCCCATGAAAGGAAGCCGCAAAGTTGATATAAAATGCACTGAAATTTATCTATTGTTACATAAACAAATTCTTTGTCCATATTGACAAACCATCTTAACAGTGCATTGTTATATCATAAATCCACTTATGTTGACATCTAACATCTAGCATGAGCACTGTATGTTTTGAGATATCCACTTTTTTCAAACTTACATTTCTGGTAGCTGAGATCAACCAGATGAGGCATTATCTCATAATCTATCTTTCATCAGATTTTTGGCCACTCGCTAGTAATTAACATTAAGTAGTAAGTAATAATTTACATAGACTGTCATTTGTATGTGGATGGTAAGAAAAATTCCTCTTCTTTTCATTCAGAATTAAATCCTTCAGAACATTCACATTTTCTGTAGTAACCCCTGTCATCAGACCAGAACACCTGCGTCTCTATCGTCGATTGACTCTTTTTTTAAAAACATTTCTGATGCATGCGTGGAAGGCAGCATCACTCCACTACCACAAATGTAAAATACAAAAAAAAAAAAAAAAAAAAAAAAAACAACAAAAAAAACCCAAACAAGGTCTCACTTGTCTATTCAATAGGCAGGGAGGAACAGTAACTACAATTGACCATACGACGGCCAATTCATTTTAAAAAAATGTATTCTGATAAAATAGTAGCTGAAATTTCAAAGAAAACATTACTTTTGAAGCACCAATTGTTATGAAAACGTACTAAGCAAATGGGAAAAAAATCAGTCTCAATCATGCAATACAATTTTTTGATGTTGCCGCCACAATAAGAAACGGGCCTTTGTTTGTATCTCCAAAGCTGTCCTTTAGCGGTGACTTCAATAACGCATGTACCCTTAATCAAAGAAAGCCGACTACAATCTTAAATAAAAACAAAGAACCTTTCTTCAAAGGAAGTCAGTACCGAACTTAAATAAAAGCAATGGAATCTGATGGATTGTTTCATCTTCCAGCGTGACTGGAACACTTTTATTGTGCCGTGAAAGTTTCCTTTTAACAGGAAAAACGTTTATTCTTGCGAACTCTACCGAGGGCACTTAAAACTCAAACTTTTACCGACTTGGGATGTACTGAAAAGTAAATGTGCTTCATCGTTTGTTACATCATTGTGCTATTTTTTCCACTGAATTCAGACCTATATGACCTGTGACAAACTTATTGAATATTTTAAATGTGTGTGTGTGTGTGTGTGTGTGTGTGTGTGTGTGTATTTTCGATGGAATTACTTGTATTGTGGATTCAATGTATGTGACGTGATTCGCGGGTGAGTACACGGTGTTGATACTTTATTCATTGCTACACATTAGACATGTATATATAAACAGTGTACATGTATATGTACCAATGCGTATTTCTCTGAATAAAGTAAAATATTATATATGCCTTCTCTGTTTTCACTACAGGTGTATTTCTCATTTAATATGCATCGATTTAAGATGATAACTGTGCCAATGAAGCACGTATTTTTGGGCCCGCATTTATTATCTATCCACCCACCCCGCACATTTCTTTCGGGTACATGCATCATTTTCTTCAGCTAACTGACCTGGTTGCTTATAACACAGTTCGGTCTATAACACGGTCGGGTTCTATGGCTCCCAGCTACCGTGTTATAGCGGGGTCACACTGTATATATGAGGCAATGAATGAGTTCAGCTGATTACAATATATGCCTCACAGTCTAAGAAATACAATCAAATTCTGTACATTAATGTATTGCTTGTTATGTTGAACTGCTACTGCATAGAAACATAGTGTCTGCTTCAAAGTGTAGTTTTGAGTGAAATGAGCATAATCAATGGGATGTAACAAGGTGCAGTTTATTTATTGTAATTTGTTTCAGATACAGACTATATATAGCCAATGAATGAGTTCAGGTGATTACAGTCTAAAAAATAAAATAAAATTCTGTTTGTTCATGTATTAGTTGTTGACGCTAAACTGCTACTGCATGGAAACATTGTCCACTTCAAATTGCAATTTTAATTGAAATGAGCAAGAACACTGCATGTAATGGGAGACAATAAAGTCAGCTGCAGTTTTGATTGAATTGAGCAAGAACAGTGTGATCCTGCACTCAGTAGATTTTAAATGATGTGAGTGGTGTATACACATGATCCTGTACTCAGTAGAAGTTTAAATGATCTGATTGGTGTATACATATGTAGGGTTAGCATATTCAGTATGTCTTGGTGAATAACCTGTTTATAGACATTTGTAAAAATTTTGTTTACATAGTAAATATTTGCATTTATGTAGAATCAATATATGCCATGTGATCTGTATTAAGGATATAGTAATACTACAGAAAATGCACATAAACTTGTGACTGTTCAGTCACAATTAACTGAAATACCTAATATTAGAACAAGTTAAACATATAGGATTCTTAAGCTGCCAGCTGTTGCAATCAAGTTTTATAAATTAGCAGTTGTGGACAATTGTGCAGATAATGGATTTGTTTTCTATAGCATGAAGCATTGAATAAACTGACATACTTAACATAACAATATGTAGTCATCCATTTCTAAAACTTTCTATATGCTCACTGGGTTGTGTATCATACTATGACATCCATCTGTGGCGGTACATCTGTTTTTGGTTCCAAATAATAACTTTGGTTCTAAATCGTTGTACCAGTTCGTCATACTTTAGAGATGGCTTACACCTGGTGTTAAGAAATAAAAACATATTGATTTTGGATCAGTGGTCAAGGGCATCACAATCATAACAACTGGCATTGTTAGTAATGAATATACCTCTTGATAGGATCAAAAGGTCAGAAGTCAAGGTCACAGTGACTCAGAGAAAAAAAAAATGGTTTCCATGTGCACAATAAGTTTAATTTAAGACTGAACCTTTACATAACTTTGTCAATGGTTTACATCTAGGGCAAAAATACTTACTCAGATTTTTGCGGTGAAAAGTCATAGGTCAGAGTCATTGTAACTAAAAAATAATTTGGCACATTAAGTTTACTTCTAGACTATGTACCAATGGCCAACCTATGGATGGCTTGCATTTTATTGGACCAAGAAGGAAACATTTTTATTTTAGGGTCAAAATATCTAAGAACTAGTTAGTCAATTATAACACAGAGGAAAAAGATTTTTCTATGAAATAAATCTTTGATTTATAAATACCATATAATGGCTCCAAACTTTAGGAATGGGTTGCTGATAGAGGAAGGAAATGAACTACATTTATTTTGTTAGATAGCTAAAGGGTCAAAGTTACAATGACCAAATAAACTTGACTGATTAAAATGGGGCAGGTGTATTATATACAGTTGACTCCTATGTTACTTTAAATCAGTTGTACAAGCTGTTAACTTTAAACACTCTTAATATTAGTGAAAAATCAAGCTAACTTCAAAATCCACAAGAAAACAATTTGCATTGCATGGTTGACCATTTTAGCATCATTTACTCTGAAGAGTGATCTAATGTGCTTGCCTTTACCAATCACGGTTATCTTATCTCTGTCTGCATTGGTTCGAGTCTTGGGCTCTGCCAATATTGATGTGTGAGAAGCTGCCATTAACTTCCTATGGGCAAATGGTTCTTACTGGGGTTTTTCTGGGTTCTTTTCCTCCACTAGTTAATACTGTTCACTATGTATGGCATATCTTGCACTGAAAAATGGCATTAAACCCAAAACAACAAGAACAAGGACAATATTCTGGAGCCAGTGATTGAATCTAGCACAATAACGATGACACCACTATGCCATGCAGGTCCTACAGTTATCTGTTTGAGGCATAAAGAGGAATACACTTGAAGTTTTCTTTAACAAAATTAGTTCACCATAACAACATATAATAATATAACATCATATAGACAGTATACAGTAATATAATATAATATGGTATTGTAATTTCTGCAAGGTATTGTGGGTGAAATTGATAGTCTTATGCTAGTGTTTCTGTACTCATTAACTTTTTTGTGAAGCAGAACCAAATATCAGTCCTACCCATAATGTTTTGCAGAAAGTTACCCAGAATGACTTGCAGAAATTTCTTATTTGTACTGGAATTTCTGTGTTTTTCGTTTACATGTATTTTTATTGCCATAAATGGATACAATTGGGGTCAGGCTACAAGTTCTCACAACTTAGAATAATCCCTTCCCCTACAATCAATATGAAATTTACATGGATAGTAGCAGTACATTAATTTGATTTTCATACAATTATAAGAAAAGAAACATGATTCACTAGACCAGAGAGAGAGAGAGAGAGAGAGAGAGAGAGAGAGAGAGAGGGAGAGAGAGAGAGTTAGCAAGGAATTAGGAAAATCATGTCTTTGCTCATTCATAGACACTATATATAATAGGACCTAAAACAGAGCAACATACTGGCTATTTGATTTGGTATCATTAACAAAGCTATTTGGAGTCTGTCTGATAGGTAGCCTGAGAACCAGTCAGTCAGAGAGCTGTCAGTGCCACTGCACTTTAGTTTATGTATTAGACCTTTATGCTGAAACCAATTAAATGCTTTAACTACATCGAAAAAGACCACACATGCCATCCTTATTATGAAACTCACTCCATATAATATGGTACATACCTATGGGCTGAAATATTGTAGAATTGTTGGGAAGAAAACCAGACTGATATTTGAAAATGAGATCACTTGTGTGCAGGTGGTTATATAAATGCTTAAATATAATTCTTTCCATAACTTTCCTACCACAAAAATGAGATAGATATGTAAGTTGAAGAATCAGAGGTACATACCTTTTTTAACGCTGGTATTACTTCCATGGTTTTTGATAAAGATGGGAACACTTTTGTAGCATGGGACATATTGCTGATTAAAATTAAAATTAGCTGCAACAATTACTTGAATAGAGAAATCAAATTGCAAATACTGTGTAATTATGTAAAGTGTTTCGTGACTTTGATATATGTTTGGAACAAGTCAAATAACTATTATTAACATTCACTGTAAAAGTCAGATGATGCAGATAACAGATTATTAGTTGTAACTGGTTCATAGAGATGATTTAGATTCTGAATCCTGAATGAATTCGCTACACTGTTCAACAAAGAATTTGCAAATAACTATGTATGGCATGCATTTTCTATGTCGTTACCGCAAGCACATATTGGACTATCTCCCAAAAGTTTACAATATAAATCATTGTGTAAATCACTACAATTATGTCTAATTCTATTATGCAGAATGAATAATTTCCTGTTTCCAATAAAAAATGGGTAGGCACTTGAGTCCTCTGTGTCTCTATTTTACTTCTGAAGATAGAATAGTTACTTTCACTTTTTAATGAATCTGGAAGTGAGTTCCAAACATGAATAGAAGAGTGCAAGAATGAGTTTCTGCTTATTTTGAGTCTGGCGGTAATGCAATTAAAGTTATTCCTATTTCTAAGTTTACACCCATTTGTTTCACCAACCAGTGGTGGGAATAGGCCAGCAAGATCAGAAGGAGAGACTTCCTCTAAAATTTTAGAAGGAAACATAGTTTATGCAGCTTTCTTCTATCTGCCAAGGTAGACAAACCAGTTTCTTTATAAATCTTATGACATGAGACAATTCTAGTCAGTCCAGTTGCATATCTCCCTGCTTCTAATTGTAGTTTTTCTAATCTGAGAGAGTTTTTGGCCAAACAACCATCCCATACAACATTAGTGTATTCTAATAAGGGAGGATGGATGTAATATATATCCTTTCTAACGTCATTTGACTAAATTTATATTTTAATGTTTTTAGGGGAGTTATCTCCTTTGAAGAAAACATAAATATATATCATTATGTTTGTTCCATTTTCTTAGACTTCTGAAAAATGCGCCAAGATGTTTGTGGAACTCAACAAAAGAGATGAGTTCATTTCTGCATTTTAGTTCAAGGAAAACTAGTTCTAGATTATGTGAAAATGACATTGCTCCAGTTTTGGTTGGATTAAAATCAACTAACCACTTACTTGATCAGTCAACAAATCAGTGTTAGTATATTTTCTATTTCATAAGATCATTAGATGAATAAGCCAGTGAACTATCGTAAGCAAAGAGTCTTATTGTACTCAAGAGGTCATCGTTAGTATCATTCATAGACACTATATATAATAGGACCTAAAACAGAGCAACATACTGGCTATTTGATTTGGTATCATTAACAAAGCTATTTGGAGTCTGTCTGATATGTAGCCCGAGAACCAGTCAGTTAGAGAGCTGTCGGTGCCACTGCACTTTAGTTTATGAATTAGACCTTTATGCTGAAACCAATTAAATGCTTTAGCTACATCGAAAAAGACCACACATGCCATCCTTATTATGAAACTCACTCCA
The DNA here is from genome assembly GCA_016617855.1 of Megalonaias nervosa. Classification (NCBI taxonomy): domain Eukaryota; kingdom Metazoa; phylum Mollusca; class Bivalvia; order Unionida; family Unionidae; genus Megalonaias; species Megalonaias nervosa. The sequence goes on from JAECUM010035036.1 coordinate 6,747, forward strand.
TATAATATGGTACATACCTATGGGCTGAAATATTGTAGAATTGTTGGGAAGAAAACCAGACTGATGTTTGAAAATGAGATCACTTGTGTGCAGGTAGTTATATAAATGCTTAAATATAATTCTTTCCATAACTTTCCTACCACAAAAATGAGATAGATATGTAAGTTGAAGAATCAGAGGTACATATCTTTTTAACGCTGGTAGTATTACTTCCATGGTTTTTGATAAAGATGGGAACACTTTTGTAGCATGGGACATATTGAATTAAGGACACACAGTGGTTTAACTATGGATGTGATGGTTCCTTTGAGCATATGGTGACTTATTTTATTGATGCCACATGCTTTGTGGGTTGGTATAATGATGATTGCATCATAAATGTCTTGTTTGGTTATTAATATATTCAGTAGTTTGTTACTGTATTTGTTTTCAAGCATACATGCAGACAACTGACAACTTTCACTGTTGCAAAAAGAACGAATTAAGGATTCAGGTTTTTCAACATCGGAAAATGCTACGTGCAGAGATCCATCCACATTAATGCTCCTTAATGGAGGTATTGATGTTGAATACTTTTCCTTAGCAAAGTGACACACAAGTTTCCAATAATCTTTTGAGTTTACATCAATGGAATCAATATTTTACAGGCTACTACTACATTTTTCCTTTGCTCTTTTTTCTTTTTTTCTAGTTATTGACTTTGTTATATAATTTTTTATACGTTCCACAATGACTTAGCTTATTCCCAGAAATAGCGACTCTTTTTATGCAGTCGATCTTCCTGCATGTTCTGTGAATTGCCGTATCATACTAACATTTGTTCCTCATCCTAATGGTTACCATGTGAAATGGTATAAAATCTTTAGCAAATTGAATATACAGTGATGCCAATGTTGCAACGGTTTCATTCACATCGCCAAAAGCTCCTAATTTAGTTTTCCAGTCCGATATACGGTTATTAAATTTTTTGAAAGCCACTTTATTATAAAGCCATATTTCTCTCTTATTGCTAGTGATATATTAATGATGCAGTCAAGTACTTAATAAGATGCCTTGTGATCACTTACACTGGCATAAACAGTGATAGTTCCAGAATAAAGAACATCTATGGTTGGTGATATAATAATAGGATTTAACAGAGTTGTTACTGTGGTTGGCTCAGTTATTATATTTTGCACATTATTCATTATTATTATCTCTCTGAGACCCTTTGACTCAGCATTGAGTAGGTCCTTGTCTAAGTCACCTGTAATTATATTATCACAGACATTGAAACCCCGCTCAATGATGATACTTATCAAGTCCCAGCAGCGAGACAATGCAAAGGGGGTGGGGGCATTAGATTGATAGTAATATGTATTTCACACCATTTACTCATATTTCTATCCCTGTCCCTTCAAGTTTAGATATCATTAGATTAGTATAAGGTTTGAAAATAAAATTTTCTGAAATATGGACCATTACACTTTCCCCTAAATTTGTTCGATCACACCTAATTGGTTTGTGATAACCATCTAACTTTATATCATCATTATTGATGTTTTTGTTATCCAGATGAGTCTCTGTAAGTGCAATAATATCAAAATCATTTATAGTTGTAGAAATGAAACCTAATTTATATCGAACAGTCTAATATTTTAATTTATGAAAGATAACATACTGTCTGTTGATGATGTAATTGAAGTATTATAGCTGTAGGAATCAGATGAATCTAAATCTGATACATATATTGGGCCTGGATTCAGCTCAATGACCCATGATAATATAAGAATTAGAAACATCCATAATATATAAATATACAAATTTTGGATTTGCAAAAGTATTACACCTAAAATTGATTTTATCATATCTGTTTATACGACTGATACGTAGCAAAATCTCGGATAACTTGGCATTGCACTCTATGAATGGTAAAAGAAGAAGCCAGCTGAACATTATTATTCCAGCTTCTTTACCCAACGTAGTAAGGAGAATTATAAATACAGCATCAGTTCAGTTTATCCTTTTCTTGCTTTGTACAGTTCTAGCTCAACTGAGGAAATGCCCAGTACTTATCCTGTATGAAATATTTGAACAGGACATAGTGTGAAATAAGATATATCATTAATGGTAAAATGGACTTTGCCTCACGCTTTAGCTCATTGGAATTCATTTCACAAAATTTAACATATACAACGTATACAATGCAACATGCCATGGTCTAAAGTAAAAGAAAGAAGAAATGCAGAGTAGGATTAGCAGAAAGAAGGAAGAATGAATGCATAGGTAATAAAATGAGAGCAAAAACAAAAAAATATCTGAATTTATGAAAATTGAATTGTGATTATAATTCAAATGAGCAGTCTGCAGTGAAAATTATATAGGATTCAGTTTTACTGATGATAAAATTTAAAACAAGAAAGAGATATGTAAAATGAGATTAATATGGCGATTAGGCAGTCTCGCCAAAAGAGACTTAAAATGCCGTGAAAAACCTCCTGATTTTAGGTTCAATCTCCATATTTTTTTATTCAATCTCCCTACTTGGCTTTTGAAAAGTTGATGGGTATGATATTAAACAAATTTAAAAAAAATAAAAATATACAAATAAATACAAGATAATATAGCTTGAAAAATATGACAAATTCAGATTCAGAACAGGATCGAGTAAGTAAATAGTTGTAAGATAATGAAGGCAGATAAAAAAAAGATGAAATAAGCGACAATAAAATGAAAGACTTAAAGTTTATATTACCATTTTTGAAGTCAAATTGCTGCTTAGGAATATTTGTCTTTTACTCTATACTAATTCTTTTCTTTGGCCAAGTTCACCATGGTTGCACGAATTCTTTAATTGTTATTGGTAAAATTTATATTGGTACATGAGTCCGTATATCTTTTAATTATTACCATGGACTAGATGGTCCATTTCAGTCCCCTGAGAAGGAGCTGAAGTAAGGGCTTGCATGATGTCTTGGAGGGCTGACACTTCATATCTCTCTCCATCTGAGGTTCCTTTGTAGAAGACTTTGTCATCGAATGACCAGAAGGTATCAATGTTATTGGCTTTTTTTAATTGGAATAATTTCTGCATCAGTTTGTGTTGTTGGCAGAACCTCTGAAATGAAAGTTTTGTCAATTTTTCCCTTAAGCTTTTTAAGATTTGCTTGAACCTTAGCCCTCATCTGACTGTTCTGAATTTGACGATTATCTGAGCCTTCCCATCTCTCACTTTCCCACAAAGATGAGTTCTGTCTAGATCTTCAGGATTGCAGTCAATTTTTAAAAGTTATTGGAAAGTTGCGCATACAATAATGAGTTTCTTTTCCCAGTATTGGGATCAGCTTTCACTCGCACATTGTTTACACGAATATTATTTCTTCATGGGTACATGTACTGCTCTGAATGAAGGTTGTCACATTTTTTTTTTCTTCAAAGTACATATTAAAGACTTGAGCTTAGAGATTTGCTTGTCCTTCTGTTCTGGTTTGTCATGCAAAAGGGGTCAAGGTTTGATGTACATGATTGTGTACATGTCTAGCCAATGCCTGATCAACAAAGTGAGTGAGCGATTTTTCAATGGCCTTTTCAATAGCCAGTTATAAGGTTTCAATAAATGCTGGCAATATTTTCTCCGGGAATTATGAACTCTGTAGACAGTCTCTCACAGCACTAAGATCAAAATCTAAAGAAACACTTTTGCCAGAGAGATTCATGTTTATATTTGTCCTTTTTTTTAGTATGAATACTGTCTAGTGAATTGTTCAGGCTACAGTCATTGTTTTCACTGATAGCAGGTTTATGATCAGACATGTACATACTGCATATACATGCGCAAAGAATGAAACGTCCAAATGACCACTTAAATGAGAATATTAATAAAATTTTTGTCTCAGTTGATCTCAGTCATACATTATGAGCTAAGAAGTAGACAGAATTACTTATATTGCTGTTAAGACAATAGATTTTCACTGTCACTGCTTGCTGGTGTTCACCTAGATGCTGCCATGTTACGACTCTGTGTCTACCTAATCTACTGTAAATTATACTTCTAACTAAAATTGGCATTAATTTAATACTTCTAACTAAAATTGACATTAATTTACCTGCTCCAAAAATAATTAAGCTCTGATGTTGTCAACGGTTTTAATTACCATTTTTAATTTCATTGTGTGTTTTCAGAAGATTGGAATAGTATACTGTTTAGACTATGCTGGAATAGAATCACTAGCCAAACTATGTAAGAATATGTATTTTGACATTATCTATGTTCTATTTTTCAGCTTGAGGAGTTTTTTAAAACAGAACTGCTTGTTGAACGTTAGTTCATACAGGATCAAGAACAAGTTTTGATAAGAGGAACTTTGCAGAATGTGTCAAGGGCATGGAATGAGTTTCAGGAGAAGCTGAGGAACAAAACAAGAAAAGAGAGTGACAAGGAGGAAACTGCAACAGCTTCCGATTTCATTTGAGTTTTTCCATTTAATCAAATCAATTTAATCTGTGCTTTTCTCTCTTCTAAATTATATGAATGATATTCATTCCTAACTTACTTTATAAGCAGACTACATATTGTTAGCTCATTTGTTATATGAGCTCAGTTATATGGTCAAGTAAGTTGTCCTCACAGACCAATACTTCTATTTTTTATGTATCAATTTTCTGTATTTAATTAATTTTATGAAACTAAAACTGTACCTGGGAAGTTTTGTTATCCTGCAATAGCTAATTAATTTTCGTAAATTATAAGTCAAAAAATGTTCCAAGGGTTATAAAATGCCCAAGTCACTGTGAGTATTATCGTCACGGATTTGATATTCTCAATCCAATTTAATCATTACTTAATCTAACACTTCATGCACATAATTCCAACATTTTCATAAAAAGCTCAAATGTCCAAGCCCTTGTGAGTGTTATCCTCACTGACATGACATTCTAACGTCAATTCAACAATACCTAGCAATTCATAAAAAAATGATTGAAATGTTTGTTTTATAATTACATGTACTAGTTGTCAATGTCATTGTGACTGTTGTCATCACCAACCTGAAACCCAATTTAATGCCATTTATATCAGTTGAGTTTAAATAAGTATTATGCTGTGGGTAAAGTGTAAAGTCAAGCAAGTGTTCTCTTTGCAGAGTGTACATTTTACATCTTACAATCAAGTCATATTTTCTCTTCTGTAGTAAACTTTATTGCAGCTGAATATAAAAATAACAAATCTTGTATAATTTTCATTCATCGAAAGAGGCATTGTTACAATTGTCAGATAATAGTGTGGTATTAATATATACCCTGATCTTGTGTGTAATAAAATGGTACTAATATACACCCTGATCTTGTCTGTAATAGTATGGTACTAATATATACCCTGATCTTGTGTGTAATAGTATGGTACTAATATTTACTGTGATCTTGTGTGTAATAGTATGGTACTAACATATACCCTGGTCTTGTGTGTAATAGTATGGTACTAACATATACCCTGGTCTTGTGTGTAATAGTATGGTACTAATATATACCCTGATCTTGTGTGTAATAGTGTGGCACTAATATACACCCTGGTCTTGTGTGCAATAGTCTGGTACTAATATACCATCCGATCTTGTGTGTAATAGTATGGTACTAACATACACCCTGATCTTGTGTGTAATAAAATGGTACCAATATACACCCTGATCTTGTGTGTAATAGTATCGTACTAATCTTTACTGTGATCTTGTGTGTAATAGTATGGTAGTAATATACATCCTGGTCTTGTGTGTAATAGTATGTTACTAATATACACCCTGATCTTGTGTGTAATAGTATGGTACTAATATACACCCTGATCTTGTGTGCAATAGTGTGGTACTAATCTTTACCCTGATCTTGTGTGTAATAAAATGGTACTAATATTTACCCTGGTCTTGTGTGTAATAGTATGGTACTAACATATACACTGGTCTTGTGTGTAGTAGTATGGTATTAACATATACCCTGGTCTTGTGTGTAGTAGTATGGTACTAATATACACCCTGATCTTGTGTGTCATAAAATGGTACTAACATACACCTTGATCTTGTGTGCCATAAAATGGTACTAATGTACACCCTGATTTTGTGTGTAATAGTATGGTACTAATGTACACCGTGATCTTGTGTGTAATAGTATGGTACTAATGTACACCATGATTTTATGTGTAATAGTATGGTACTAATATACACCCTGATCTTGTGTGTAATAATATGGTACTAATGTATACCCTGATCTTGTGTGTACTAGTATGGTACTAATATACACCCTGATCTTGTGTGTAACAGTATGGTACTAATATATACCCTGATCTTGTGTGTAATAGTATGGTACTGATATATACCCTGATCTTGTGTGTAATAGTATGGTACTAATATATACCCTGATCTTGTGTGTAATAGTATGGTACTAATATATACCCTGATCTTGTGTGTAATAGTATGGTACTAATATACACCCTGATCTTGTGTGCAATAGTATGGTACTAATATACACCCTGATCCTATGTGTAATAGTATGATACTAGTATTTACCCTGATCTTGTATGTAGTACTATGGTACCGATGTATACCCTGATCTTGTGTCAGATTGTAATATGCACAACTTTACCTCAAGACAATGATAATATTCTGACTTTGTATTAAATCAAGAAGACTGTCATGGTGATGAACACCAACTTTAGTAAGGTGTTTTCTTAGTAAATAAATCATTTTGTTTTATAGTTGAAGAGAAATCAAGAGTTCAAGTTTAACTCCATTGTCCCATCCTTAGTCAGTGGGTAAGAAGCATACTCATCCCCAGTGTCATACTGTCATGTAATCTTTTCTGGATCAAGTTTGTTGTTATTTCTGTGTGTAGATATATATACATATATATATATATATAGAGGGGGGGGGGAATATTATCATTCAGATTAAATAATTTTCAATTCAAACTCTACTGAGAATCTTAACTGGGTCTATGGGTTACAGAGCCCATCAACTTGCCCGATATGTGCAAGCAAAGCAATGTGTACCATAACCTTTTTTATTTAATTTTTGAAACTTCGGCAGAAAAAAAGGTTACTAGATCCATTAAACTATACTGACAAACTTTTGTCTTCAGTGTGGATTTTCCTATACTTATTAGTGACAAAACTCACATTTTAAAGATTTTTTTTTGTTGTTGTTGTTTGGTTTGGCCTTTTATGGCACAGCAACACAAGTAGGTAATTTAGTGCCAAGGCAATTGAAGTAAATTGTCTTGCCCAAGGACACACCATGTTAACTAACCCAGCCTAGTCCAGTGGTTGGATTTGAACCCACACTCTTTCAGTAACGAGTCAATTAAGCTAACCACTGAGCCACTATGGCTCCCCATATTAAAGTAGAATACACCTTATGATCAGGAAAGTCAGGGGTATGCATGTTGCATCTGAAAAAAGGGATGGAATATTTGCTTAGAGAATATTTTGATGATACGGTGGGAAACATTTTCTACAATTCTAAGAGGTAGCAGAGCAAATTAAAAAAAATAATAAATTCCATATGTTGGGGGTGTATTAAAATTTATTGTTGTCTTCCCTCTAAAATTTTTTCAACAAGTTTGAGTATTTGGTAGGAAGCTTACTTGGTCTTTTTTCTTTTCAGCAAGAATACCTAAAATGATTTGTTAACAACCTGTCCCAAATCTTTAAGGGTTTATCTACAAAGTGACAATTGTTGATACATGTAGAGGAAGCTTTTGTCTATAGCTTTTGATTTTTTGGTACCGGTAGTTCCATGATTTGTTGTTTTATTATTAACTTCAGAAATTTAATGAATGAAGAGCATACAGCTCTATAAATGAAATTTAAGGGAAGATAATATAAAATTATGTTGCACTACAAATAAAAATTGCTTAAAATTGTATTAGGTCATTGAACTAGTATATATTCAATTGTAATTAATATTCCATCCAATATCTGTATATTAAAGGTGTCTTTTCATACAACTGTTGAAGATTCAGATCAAATCCAACTAGATAATTCATTGAATATAATCAAATTATTAATGCGGTATTTATATTATTATTAGTATTGTCAGTAATATTCTTATTATTATTATTAGAAGTAGTAGTAGTATAAGTGTTAGTATTAATATATCATATACAGGCATGATAAGTATATATGTTTAAATGATGCTCCATGTTACAACATAAAAGATCTTCAATGTAACATTGTTCACTGGTAAACTGACAGTAAAAGTCATAACTGAATGATGCTGCATGTACTATTTCACAATAATACATACATGCTGCATCTCAATAATAATAATAATAATAATAATAATAATAATAATAATAATAATGGTGATGACTAGTAATGCAGTTATCGTCATTACTTAACTTCTAACACTACAGTACTAAGATCATGGAAAGTTCCAGCTTCAAAGAGCTCTTCGAGATACTAACAAGCTAATGTCAAGGAACAAATGTACACCACTTCCAACTACATTCTCTCCAGTCAATCTTACGGACCTGTTTGCAAATTTCTTCTGTGACAAAGTACAAACCATTAGAGATAAACCTGACAACACAATTTCAGTTGACTCATCATCACCATACAGTTGTGATACAGAATTTCAGCGGCAACCGTAGCATCATTTTTCAAAACTGCCATTGTAAAGCCTTTGCTGAAGAAACCTAACACTCGACCATAACGATTTAAAAAATAACTGCCCAGTTTCTAATCTCCCATTCATGTAAAAAATCTTAGAAAAAATGTTCTATCCCAACTTGTATCTTGTCTGAATTCAAAGAATCTTTGAAGCAATGTACAGTGTGCATATCGCCATTGCCACAGTACTGAAACTAATCTTCTGAAAGTAGTTAATGACCTCTCTGTTTTGGATAGTGGAAAGATTACAGTCCTCACCCTCCCTGACTTGTCTGCAGCATTTGACACAATAGACCATGATATATTACTTCACCATCTTCAGCATGTGTTTGGCATTCATGATACAGCCTTACTATGGTTCAAGTCCTACTTGGTCAACAGGACACAAATTGTGTCCGTAAATGGACTACACTCCAGCCCAGTTGTTATATGTTGTGGTGTTTCACATGGGTCTGTTCTTGGACCTGTTCTCTTCATTCTATACACTCAGCCTCTCTCAAGTGTCATAGATCATCATCCAGTGTCTCACCAGTTATACAGTAATGACACCCAAATATACAAATCTCAATATCTACTCCAGAAACTTCAAAAAGTTTAAAACATAGCTGCTCGGATCATCCTTAGAGTACCACGATCAGAGCACACCTTCCTCCTGCTCTGTACCCTACACTGGCTACCCATTCGATCCAGAATCAAACATAAAATTTGTTCTCTGTGCTTCGTTTCACCGATCGGCTTCAGTTAAACATACCTATCCGACCTCACCCATGTGTACACAGCAGCAAGAAACTTACGCTCCTCTTCTGATACTCATATTCTGATTGTTCCCACTATGAAAATGAAGTCATATGGACAACGTTCTTTTACATACCAGGGCCCAGCAACGTGGAATGAATTGCCTACTGAACTTAGGCACAGAGATACAGTGATCTCATTCAAGAGAGCTCATAAATTCGTATATTTTGATTGCAAGAACAGACTTAAAGACCTAATAATGTTTTCTTACCTTAAATATTTTCAGCATGTTTTTCTGTTTTCTAATTTCATGGCATGTGTTTTTTGTAATCATATCATTATATATGTTTGTTTTTTATGTTGTAGGTTGTTGTCCAATGTTGTTCGAGCTTCTAAAGAGCATTTAAGGTAATACAATTAGTTTCAAAGCATTATGTTTGGAACTTCTTTATTGTATTTTGGAGGTGTTTTTTAAGTTTGGAGTAATTGTACCTATAATTCAGATCCAAGGGATATACTTCATTTAGTGCAAGTCAGAATCTTAATTGTACATGCGGTGATGCCGTGATGTAAACATGCTAACTATATGTGAGAGTTGAACCAAATGGTATTGCTGTTCGTCCTTGCCATACTGGAAGCACAGTTTTAACGAGTTAGGTATTTACATTTTAAGTACGAAATAAAAATGTAATTACTGGTCCATTGATACAATATTCAAATGCAATAAAGCTTAATCAAACAATAATAAACTGAAGATAAAAGGGATAGGGTATTGTTGTAAATGCTTATGGCAACTCACTAATGCTCAACTCTTGTCATCAATCAAATTGTACACATTTCTGAAGTGGGTAGAAATGAGAAGGAAAAAGGAAAATTAAATACATTTATTGACATTTCAAACAACCTATCAATTTATACAATTTCCATGTAATAATTCATTATGATAATCCCTTAACAAGCATGATCACTTTTAAAAAAATGTCATTATGATTGAGAAAATACATTGAACAATTTGTAGAAAAAGAAATGTTGAAGGTGTCCCAAGACTTACAGTACATGAAAAATTGTTTTTAATTTTGTGCCCCAACATTTTTAGGTCATAAAATAAATACTGTTGAAAATAATTTAGGGTGTCCAAAGACTTTTAATGTCTCAAGACTTACAGTTATTAAGGTAAGTCAGATGAGCAATTTGGTCATTTAAGTGTTTTCACATTAATTCCATTTGTGTCACAGAGTTGCATGCCATATTACTCTCTGGATTAATTTTATTATATTTTCTGTTTGTGTTTTTTATTATGTTAATTTTATCCCCCTGTTAGATTGTGATAAAAAAAAAATCCCAATGCTTTCTCTTGCATGTATTAAGAGGCAATTAATGGAGGCAGGAGCTGCAGTGGATCAGTGGTTAGCGTGCTAGACTCCTGATCAAAATGTTATGTGTTCAAATCCTGTTGTCAGATCAACTAGTTGGCTACTGCAGTGTACCCTTGCCTTGGGTAAAAAACACTACTCCAATTCCCTCAGCAGTCAGTAACCAACTTGAGTTGCTGTGCCATGAAAAACACATCAGTCCATATTGATTTTACATATTTTACTATAACCTAACAAAACTAATTCTGAAAATAAAGTATGATTAATCTGTGTAGGTCTCACACGTAATGAGACCCTTTCAAGCTCTTAATGATATGAACCTATTTAACAAATTTTGTTATCAATTTAACATGAAAAAATAGTTCTCATTCATTTAAATTTTATCAAAGTTGGATCAGAAAATATTACTTCCAGAGTGGATAAAAACTTGGGCAAGCATGCATCTCGATCATTATCGAAATTGTCCAAAACTTGAAACCATATAGTTAATAGTATCATTTATGCATTTCAGATTAGACTTTGAGAAATAAGTTTTGTTGGATAGATACCAGGAACACACAAACACACACAATATATATATATATAT
>JAECUM010035039.1:0-28022 GCA_016617855.1 Megalonaias nervosa
ACATACCGCATATATATATATATATATATATATATATATATATATATATATATATATATAATGAAAAGCATGATTATTTCAGTTGCAGAAATAGTGTTAAAGCATCATTAATTTTTGAAGGTGACTTTGGAAGCAAAGCAAGCAAAACTAAATTTCAGAACTCTTTTTTTGACAGTTGTCTTTGTGATGCATGCCAGCTAAAAAAGGGGGGGGGGGGATTTGATTCTGGGCACAGATGGCAAACAACATATTGGCTCATGATGTCATTTCTGTGTGTATAATCTCTATCAAAATAGGAGACCACCTATACATTAAGATATTCGACACACTGAACTGAACCTTCCAATTAGTTAATTGACCTATGCTTTTCAGTATGATTTTATCAATGGAACTGATTGATTGAGAGACAATAATATGCACATGCTTGTTTTCTGAACAGTTGATTTGTGTTGTTTAAAAGCTTAACTACCCATACTTGACAGGCGTTTAATTGTAATCCAGGCTTGTGGAATTTTAGTCAGGGCTTGTGATTATTTTATAGTCACCAGCCCTGGGTCTTTGTCAATTTTCTTTTTTGAGCACTGTTATAGGTATCTGCTTTAACCCAAGGAATAATTTAAGAACAAAAAAAGAAGAAAATAAAAAAAAAAGAGTTCAAACTGTAGATTGGGATTTCACCATCCCAGACACACAAAGCTGAAACTGGGGTCTCATAAACACTTAAAATTGGGGTCCCAAATGCATATCGTGTATGAACAAATAGTTTATTTCCTGAGAAAACAAAATGAAAATTTAAAAAAAAAAAAAAATACCTTAAAATATTGTGAATTAAATTCCGAATAGTGCTAAAAGTTCTATCACAAATCCAAATATATGAAAAAAGTGTTCAAACTGGAAACTGGGGACCCATCATCCCTGACACACAAAGCTGAAACTGGGGTCGTATAAGCACTATTCAACCTGGGGTCCCAAATGCATATAGTGTATGCACAAATAGTTTATTTCCCTAGAATACAAAGTGAAAATTTAAAAAAATAAACTTACAATATTGTGAATAAAATCCTGAATAGTCCTAAAAGTTCTATCGCAAATCCAAATATAAGAAAATAGTGTTCCAACTGGAAACTGGGGTCCCATCATCCCAAACACACAAAGCTGAAACTGGGGTCCCATAAACACTATTAAAATTGGAGTCCCACAAGTATACATGTATAGTGTATGGACAAACAAAAGTTTATTTCCCTAGAATACACAATGAAAATTTTAAAACAAGAAAAACCTTACAATATTGTGAATTACATCCCAAACAGTGCTACAAGTTCTATAACAAATCCAAATGTATGAGAAAAGTGTTCAAACTGGAAAATGGGGTCCCATCATCCCCGACACACAAAGCTGAAACTGGGGTCGTATAAGCACCATTCAAACTGGGGTCCCAAATGCATATAGTGTATTCACAAATAGTTTATTTCCCTAGAATACAAAATGAAAATTTAAAAAAAATAAACTTACAATATTGTGAATAAAATCCCAAATAGTCCTAAAAGTTCTATCGCAAATTTGAATGTAAGAAAACAAGTGTTCAAACTGGAAATTGAGGTCTCATCACCTCAGACACACAAAGTTGAAAATGGGGTCCCATAAACACTGTTAAAATTGGCGTCTCAAATGCATATAGTGTATGCACAAATAGTTTATTTCCCTAGAATACTAAAGTGAAAATTTAAAAAAAATAAACTTACAATATTGTGAATAAAATCCTGAATAGTCCTATAAGTTCTATCACAAAAAAACAAATGTAAGAAAAAAGTGTTCCAACTGGAAATTGGGGTCCCATCACCTCCGACACACAAAGTTGAAAATGGGGTCCCATAAACACTATTAAAATTGGAGTCCCACAAGTATTCATGTATAGTGTATGGACAAACAAAAGTTTATTTCCCTAGAATACACAATGAAAATTTTAAAACAAGAAAAACCTTACAATATTGTGAATTACATCCCAAACAGTGCTACAAGTTCTATAACAAATCCAAATGTATGAGAAAAGTGTTCAAACTGGAAAATGGGGTCCCATCATCCCCGACACACAAAGCTGAAACTGGGGTCGTATAAGCACCATTCAAACTGGGGTCCCAAATGCATATAGTGTATTCACAAATAGTTTATTTCCCTAGAATACAAAATGAAAATTTAAAAAAAATAAACTTACAATATTGTGAATAAAATCCCAAATAGTCCTAAAAGTTCTATCGCAAATTTGAATGTAAGAAAACAAGTGTTCAAACTGGAAATTGGGGTCTCATCACCTCAGACACACAAAGTTGAAAATGGGGTCCCATAAACAGTTAAAATTGGCGTCTCAAATGCATATAGTGTATGCACAAATAGTTTATTTCCCTATAATACTAAAGTGAAAATTTAAAAAAAATAAACTTACAATATTGTGAATAAAATCCTGAATAGTCCTATAAGTTCTATCACAAAAAAACAAATGTAAGAAAAAAGTGTTCCAACTGGAAATTGGGGTCCCATCACCTCCGACACACAAAGTTGAAAATGGGGTCCCATAAACATTGGTAAAATTGGGGTCCCAAATGCATATAGTGTATGCACATGATTAAAACTGGGGTTCCCAGAATACACTGACTCAGTTGCACAAAAACACAATCACCATGAACATGAATAAAACACATGATTAGTGCTGAAAGAACACAAGGCTTTCAATGACTCCTGGAGTTTTATATCATTTTGTCTTTAGAAACATACAAGATAAATTTAAATTTACTCACCAACGTAACAGGAGAGGTATCTTTTTTCGAACCCATCTTGGTCCAGACCCTTTCACATCAATACTGCGCCCATTCTTTGTGTGACAGGTTTCTCTTGCAAGCCTAAAACAAAATAAAGGTCCAATAAAGAGTGAAACTGGACCTAAAATCTTCTAATGGTCAGAAGCGAGATTTATCTGCATAATAGACTACCGTACCACTGTGACACCATAAATTAATTTTAAAAGTAATTTTTTTTGTGCACTGTATGTTCTGGGACACTCATTTTTTTAAGTCGTAAGTTGTGGGACACCTTTAAATCATTCGAAAATTACATATCAGAAAATGCACTCCAACTAAAATTTTATTTAACAATTATAAAACTGTGTACTTGAGATAAAACTCTTTAATCCACTGCAACAGCATCTCATCAGGACAAGCCTTCGCCTGCATGTGTATGATCCGTTCTTTCAGTGCATGAATATTTTTCTTAGCTTTCTCATACCATGAAATTTTTTTTTGAGGCAACACATCACCTGAAGCAGAAAATGCAAGGACCAAAAACTGATTTTTTCAAATCTGCTCATTCTTACACTTTTGACCCCCATCTTATCATCGTCCATCCAGGAATGCGATCAAAGTATACCAGAATTTCATCAATGTTAATGATCATATTGTCGGCAAAATCATCTGCTTCTTCTTCTCGCCTTCACGAATTCGTCACATGATTTTCTCCATATCTTCTGGGCAACAATGGGTCATTGATGTCCATGCATGAAGCACTATAGTGTTTCACTTTAAAAATTGTTTCATTGTTTCAATTTATTTTCAAAATTCCCGTGAATACAGGTGAAAAGGAACCAAACTTAGCTTCCATATCTCGGCTGTCTTTGTATGTCCCCCCCCCCAATTGGCTTCTGATGTTGGCTTGCTTAGCAATAAAATAACCTTTGTATTGATATCCTTTAAAAAAATTCTGAGGTTGGTATGCTTTGTACTAAAAATAACCTTTGTCTTTGATGTCCTGTTGGTAAGTACAGAGGAGGAGTTTGCTGCTCACTGCCAGTTGTGTTTATTCACCACCCGGGCTACTCTGTGATTGGCATCTGTAGCTGTAATTAATACAAAGGAGCATTGATGTTTGCGGGTAAATAGTAATGACAATTTTGTAAGCCGTGCTGGCGGAATGATTGGCACTTGCACTCAAGTGAATGTGTTTTAAAATAACGATTTTTATTTGCAAGATACCATCATACAGCAGACCTGGATATAATTCAATCTTGACTATTTTGTACATAACACTGTGTCATGCGTGAATAGCAGTTGTCTTCAATATATTGGTTGATTTTCTGTTAATATTCTGGGCGATGCTGGGTTATCGACATCTGTGCACAAAGCACTATATTGTGTCACTTTAAAATTTCTTCCATTGTTTCAATTTACTTTAAAAATTCCCGTGAATACCGGTGAGAGGGAACCAAAGTTTGCTTCCATATCTCGGCCATGTTTGTATATCCCCCCCCTCCCAAACTGGCACACTTAGAAAAATCCATAGCTTCCAATGTCTGCTTGCTTTGCAATAAAATAACCTCTGTATTGATATCCTTTAGAAAAAAGGTAACCAAAGTCGGCTTCTGAGGTCAGCTTGCTTTGTAATAAAACTAACCTTTGTCTTTGATGTCCTGTTGGTAAGTTCAAAGGAGTTTAGTGCTCGCTGCCAGTTGTGTTTATTCATCACTCGTGCTTCTATGTGCCTGGCTTCTGTAGTTACAATTAATACAAAGGAGCATTGATGTCTGCAGGTAAGTAGTAATGATACTTTTGTAACCAGTGCTGGCGAAAAGATTGTCACTTGCACTCAAGTGAGTGTGTTTCCAAATAATGATGATTATTTGTAAAATACTGTCATACAGTAGACCTGGATATAATTCATATCTTATTTTGCCGCTAACACAGTGTCATGTGTGAATAAAAGTTGTGTTCAAGATATTGCTTGATTATTTCTCTCTTGTCTGCGATTTTGTTGGTTCCAGTTTTCAGTCGGATAACATTCAAGCCTTTGAGCATAACCAAACAGAATTTGTTTCTCAATGTTCATGTCAATGAACACTGTGGCATGTGTGATTGGACAAAAGCGATACACGCCATAGTATGGAAGACCCCGCTACATATACGGAGTTCAAGGATATTATATTCTTTAATGCTCATGTTAAAATAAGGAATAAATGATAACAATACAAGGTAGTTTCTTTCCTTTTATTATCAAATAAGCGTTTTGTTTATGAAATAATGCAACGTGCAGTGGGGCGAGTAGGAAAAAGGAGCGGCAGTAGTTCAAGATACACTTAACACTAAAATACCGGTCTCTCTTTCTGCCTGCTCTATTCTGTCAAAGCCCTATTGAAATCAATATCATCAAAAGACATCTCTATCTGGGTAAACATTAATCTGTTGATCGTTTCTAAGCTTAATCTGTTCCAAAGCTGTGTATGATCTATTGCTCTGTGCTGAGAACTCCCTTTCAGTCTGCTGTCTGATGGGGCATATGCATAACTAGCTAAACCAGCTTGAACAAGTTGGGAACCTGTTCTTTATCGTTGTTATGTATAATTTTCCACAGCTCACAGATATTGTTTCTTCGTTATCTCTGCTACAAAATAAGACTTTTTAATTGAACTGCCCTCCCCCAATGTGTTTCCAGCTGGCTGACCTTCTCCAAAATAAGACTTTTTAACTGAACTGCCCTCCCCCAATGTGTTTCCATCTGGCTGACCTTCCCTGTTTTGCATTGCGAGATCTATCACTTTCTTCCCCAGGGGTAATGAAAAATAAAATAATTTTTTAAAACTCACATTAAATATATGTTTTTGGGTTTGTTTGTTTTGTGTGTCAAAAAGTTTCACTTTCTTCAATCAGTGCCTTCCCAATTACTATGCCAGATTTTGTATCTGTTCTGCAATGCTGTATTAGGGTTTTATGTCGATCACCACCCAAGTCTGCTTGTTCAGACAGAGTTATTCTGATCAAATGAATATCTTTGTTTTTAATACATTTTAAAATTCTTATTTAATCAACTTATCTTAGCCCTTTGAGTGCTAAATAGTTTTCTAGCACAAGATCTTTGAGTGCTGGATGAGTTGTGCGAGAAAATTAATGAAAACTGCACTCTACTTGTAAAAATTGCCGCTATTTCAACCCAAGTAAGTGCCTTTGGATTCCTCTAACTGATTTGCATGGAAGTGCTATAGGACACCTCTACAACATTCTCATGGAAGTGCATTTCAGTGCTTGCTGTAAATATCAGCTATTTGGAGCTGCTTTTCATGGTGCCTCCTTCGTGGAAATCGTCTGTTAGATACTTCATTCATTGATGTGAATGACCATTATGTCAGATCACATGGTGGCTGTTCAAGCTCTAGTCGTAATCTGCTATTTAAAGTAACGGTGTCGGATTCTCCACTCTCCAAAATGGAGGCTACAGATTTCATTCAGAACTTGGGTATTGCACAATTAGAATCACTACTATAAAAGCTTCAATAACTTAGGTAAAGGCTCTGATACTGATGTCGGCAACACTGAGTTTTTATAATTTATTAAATTCAGATGATTTAGTCATGCAGACGTAGACAAAGAACTGGTAAATATTAAGTATGAGAAATGGGGCAGCTATGGTTGGTCACATGGCTTCAATGGCTTGACAGTGAACAAGTTCTCCCAAGTTTTTAAAGCACATAAAAAAATTCTTCTGTGAAAAATAATTAAACAGCAATAATGATCAGATTTAACTCTTAAATCTTTCTGTTCATAATAGATGTGCACCATAAATGTAAACTGGTTAAAATTTATGTTGAATGTGCACTGCTATAACAGTTAACTGGCAGGCCTATGTGTATGTAATCAAGTAGGTAACAGGTATTCTATTTATAGTGCACTGCACTGTGTAACTTTGGTACTTGTTTATTACCTGCCTACAAAGCCATACATACATATGAGGTAAAGGGTTGATTATGCATGGTATTCTGCATTTTCTACTGTTACAACTCTATGGTCTTAAACTAAGTAATAAAAATTAGTGAAAAGCAACAAGTGTGTGTGTATGTGATTTGGTTGTTTAACATAGCTTAACAGTTTTTCAGTCATATTGCTACAATGTTTACATTGTGCAGTTTATAGTGATGTCTAGCACTGGTGCATCATGCCACAGACATGTAGCATCATGTCCCACCCAGTCACATTATCCTGATATCAGGCCGACCAGTCCTAACACTAATCTCTTAATGCTGAGTGCCTAGCAAGGTGAAAAGCAGCAAGTTTTGTCAAATTCAACAAACAGTTTATTTCACTAGAATACAAAATGAAAATTTAAAAAAAAAACAACAAACTTACAATATTGTGAATTAAATCCTGAATAGTGTTTAAAAGTTCTATCACAAATCCAAATGTATGAAGTTCCAACTTAATTCCAGTGGTATTCCAAATAAATTCCAATACTGAATATGTTGATCTGCCAAGTCAGAGGAAACTTGGATTATGGCTTGGAGTGATGTGCTAATAGTCTTTTGATGCGTCATGGTAATATAATCCAAAATGTTCTTCTCTGAATTCCATGCAATTCCAAATTAATGTTTAAGTCCAAGAATATTACTGGGCATTAATTCCAATGAATAATAATCTGAATAAACAAATCCAACCAAATTAAAAACTGAACACAAAAATAAGACGGATTCTGCTTCAGATGTTAATGCAAACACGCACAATTTTTCAAGTAAACAACATTATATAAAAGCCAAGACAATAATACAGCCAGGATGTAGGCCAGTTTCCATTAAGAAAAACAGTCAAAGCTGTCCACAAGTTGATGAATTTCCAAGTGGAAAACTGATGTCCTGGCCTCTGATTCAAGAAAGCATGTTTACCTCCACTGATAATGATCTGAACATTTAATCTATGATCTTAAGAGAAATATTATCTATGTAGTATGTTGTTTACAAAATAAATGTCACTGGTCAGGTACAGCATTAACTTGATCTTGGACAATGTCAAGTACAAAATACAGATTTACATTAATATATAATCATTAGGAAAAGCAAACAAACAATACAATTAAATATTCAAAACACCCCTGAATAGTGGACTGACCGGCATTCCGTCTGTTTTTGTCCATCCCAAGTACATTAAACTCAAATTCAACATCATTTTCAGCTACAGATGGTATATCAATGAACGCTTCTCTGGCTCCAATAATCTGATCTACTTCAAAAATTTAAAAATTAGTGTCAACGGCCAGTTTTTTCCCAATGAAATCATCAAATGAAGATGAACCATGTTGTGAATTAGCCATTTGCAGTTTTCTAGGTAGCCTGTATTTTAGCATGCATTTGCAGTGTTTCCCTTTATGGACATTTGTGTGTCAGGGATGCATGCTGGAAAAAAATGATGCACTCTTTTTGTTGCAGTGCGGTTTTTTTTTCTGCACAAAGGATTTTCATAATGTGATAAGGATTTATTTAATATCCAATGCTTTGGATGAGGGATGGCATCGTGTATGCTTCAAGCATAGGTATAGTCTGGTTCCCTGTTTTGTATGCTTCCTGCATTGCACTCCACTATAGAGAGGATATGGAACAGGGAACTAGGCTAGCATAGACAATGTATGATGGAGTAGTTTCCCCTAATCTCGCGAGCTCTCGCAAGATTTCCATCAAGCTCAGCAAGATGTCATCCAGATGTTTAACCTCAATGCTTGTTGCGCTAAAATGTGATCTCCAGATTAAATCAGTGTGCACTAAGAATCATTAGCCAAGAAAGTGAAAGAAGCAGAACACAAAAGAGTAACTGTGGATCTAACTTTAATGAAAAATGGAGAAAATAGTTCCCTTCACTGGAATATGGCACATTATTGGGATTACCGGTGTGACTTCTCATTGCATGATTGTGAAAGTGAATAATCCATTCGTGACAGGGTTTAAGAATTTTAAAAAATCTGCCCTTGTTCACCACAAGATATCTGGAGAACACATTATCACCCAAGACATTCTTTCGCAACAAAGAAATCAGTAAACCTGCAGAGACGAATGTGTTATTTGGCCTACAAATTCAGAGGGTCATTGCAGATTTTGTTGGTTGTTAACTTTGCTGCAATAAAAGAAAGATCTAAAAGGTCAAGTGTAACTTAATAAAGAGAAGATGAATCATTAGCCTCTTTGATTTTTGGATAAATGTGTTTTACGACGAAGTACAATGAAACCAACGATAGTACACATTTTTTGACAGGCAGTAAATTAATTGCCATTTGCTTAAAAAGATCTATTTGGCTTTTTGTGATGGCTTATATGTAATGTGTTGGTCTATAATAATGCTACAAAAAGATTATAAGACGACTGTTAAAAGTATGATTTTAAACTAAACTAAAAAAATGAACTAATAAAATTATTCTTTGAATGGATAATGCATTAGCATGTTAATTGTGCATGTTGGTTTATTTGTATTTTTAGAGAGAAAGAGAGTATGTTGTGCAAGTTGCAATATCCTATTTCAAGCTGAAAAAGTACGGGTCAGATGAAAATTTATCAGTACATTTTTGACACCCCCACTTTTTATTTGACCCCCAGTTCTGACACCAAGGGTTTCTTTTAACCCTAAATTTTACACCCCTGGGGAATACACTGCGCTTGTAAAACTTCCTTTATGAACACAAGGTCAAAACCACGAGATTGTTCCAAGGCCAATTGTGCAATCAAAATTAGTTAAAAAACCTTGTATGTCAAGCAAAGTACCCACATAATTCCCACACTTTTCTAAAGATAAATTTCCAGGTCATTTCCAGGGTTTCTCCAGGTTGAAATTAATTTTTTGAAGGTTCTCATAAGACCATTACTGAATGGAAATAAAATACATTTTGAATCATAAAATATTCATTTTCTAAATCTAAAGGTGTTTCTCTTTCAAGACTCTCCAAAGCATTTAAGTCAGAAAAGATGATCATGTACAAAACCTGAAACATATCACGCAAAACAAGTTTGACTATATTCCTATAATTTGGTATGTAAAGTCATTTCAATGTCCAGAATACAATTTCTGACTTTACTTTGCTGACCTGCATTATGTTGCTATGGCGAAACAACATAATGAACATAAATTAGTTTTGTTTCCATTCAAACCTTTAATTCTAAAATATTCTATAGCAATATATATGCATGTTATACGAACTAAACATTTCCTGTTACAGTATGCAAAAAACAAAATAGTAAAAGCAGAGTATTAGAATCTTATCTTGTAACAAAAATAGTTTAACCCTGAATTTATGTATGCCAATAAAATCTCAAACAAGATTTTTCAAACAACCTATACTCCTTAAGACAATTTGGTTAAAAATCCATCATTAAAAAATTTTGAAAAAGGGTTGATTTAAATTTTGACAAAAGACCTTCAAAATTATACATTGCTGTATAAAAAAGGACTGAACTTTCTGTAAACTCAACTTGTCTTCTTGTGATTCGATCAACCAGTCCCCAAACCTTTATAGATGCAGGAGCTCCTATCGTATTTTAAAATATAAAACAAGCGATGACAATTTCTCATATCTCCAGCATTCTATTCAAGATCTGCAACCAATGTTTCCAGCTACATCTCACTGCATAATATTTTCGCACCAAAGTTCTGCTCAGAGATTCAACATTTTTGGACAATAAATCTGGCTTCAAACAAATAGCAGTCCATTTTCTAATCCGGGTTTCCTCTGAATATTCCACCCCATTTTTCACATTTGGGCATTTAGGTTGCAGTGTGGGGTCAGAGCAATTGCATATCGAAAATTTAGAATTTGCCATCACTGTGTGGTAGCGGCATATGGCAGTCTCTTACCAGCAGGCCTAGCAAATTTAAATGACATTATAATGACTTTGTACCTGCATGAAATTGATAGGAAAATGATATATTTTGTCAGAAATGTCAAGTACTATATTCTTTATGTCTTTAATCCGCTGACAGACCAGACTCAACTACAGCATAGATGAAACCTGAACCTCTGCTCGCCATTTGCATTACTAGTCACGCAACTTCACAAATCTCAAACAACTACCTGATAAGTTCAACAATCATGTGATATCACAACAAGCTCCATTTTAATGCTGTTGTACAAAAATTAAATCATATTAAATACAAGTCAGATACCTTTTGTAAAAACCAGAAGGAACATATAATTCTCAAAGTATTTATTTTGAGAACAACAAGAAACCATTCACTGTCACAGCAATCTGGCTAGTCAGATTCATCAACAAATCCTGTGATCAACAATCACCAAACAGATTCATCAATCATGTGATACAACAAAACCCCGGTAGTTGTTCACTGAATAAATGTAAAGAATTTTGTGTTCTTTTGTTTTTATGTTTTTATTACAACCAGTATCCAACTTTTATTTAAGGTTTTTTTTTTTCTATAACATTTGAAAATGTGGGTTGTGAGATTTGTGTACTTATGCGACTAGCAATGCAAATCCGAGTACCTGGTCAAATTTCATGAACACCGTAGTTTTGTCTTGTCTTTCAGCAGATTAAAGACATAAGGGTTTTATTACTCTCAGTTTCTGAGAAAATAAATAATTTTCATATCGATTTCATGCAGGTGTGACTCGATTTAACAAAGAATTTAACAAAGGCCATCTGGTAAGCGGCTAAGCTTTACCGCCACCATGTTGGCTTCTTGTGATGCTAGACTGGTGTTCATACCTTCCAGGTAAGTAAAAATACAGATATTGAACAGTCTGTGGAAAAAATCCACTAGACGAATCTAATGCCCTGATTGTTTGGATTGACGCAACACATGTACAGCAAAAGATCCATACTGCAACCCCCAAATATTCTGGTCAAAACTCAATAAATTTAACTCAGGATAGATTCAGTTATGACTCAATTACCTGTTTCGGGCATCAACTGGTGGTGGAAAATTCCCAGGTTTTTCCCAACTTTCATCAATATTTTAAAAATTCAAGGACTTTTCATGGTCAGGGAAAAAATAATCATTTCTTCTGACTTTTCCCCAATTTTCCAGTAGGGTTGAAACCCTGTACCCCGATTTGAAAACTGTTGCCTACCTGAACAAAGACTTATGACATGACAAGAACCACAAGACTTAAGCTGGCAGCATGACTCAGTGTCATGACAAGCACTCTGTATAATGTGCAAAGTACAGTTAGACTACCGTATATACTTGTGTCTAGCAGAATAATTTTGAAAAAAAATAAAAGTTGGAAGGATGGGGTGTGTGTGTGGCTCATCTATGGGCCAAGGTATAAATTTGAAAATGTTATGAGTTTTTTTGGATTACCATAATAGCTGTAATTCTTAGGACATGAAAAAAATTATATTTTCTGCATCCCAAAACTTACATGCATGTACAAAATAAACAACATTTTCAGTGTCCCAACATTTGTAGATACAAAAAAATGTCAATACAAAATTGTCATGTTCGACAAAGGTCTAACATCAGTGACCAGATCTTTCAATAATCACGTCAATAAACTATTATAAACTACAATTGTTTTATTTATTATTTTGCATGTCCACATTTTCTGATTTCTCCAACATGAAATTAAATAAAGGTAAATAATGACTTCATAATTCTCAGGCTGGTTCGAGCTAACCCAGGAGACCTGGCTGTACTACAGTCCTACCCGTATAAGTCGACATCCTCGGGCCTGAGGAAATATTGTTGACATAGGCAGATGTCGAGATAAGTGTTTGGGGTGGCGGGGGCTGAAAAAAAAGATACAAGTTAAATTCGTCAGTAAGGGGTGACCTGTCGTCAGTGAATAGCATTTACACTTTGAGAAAACAAACAATGCAAATTTTGATTACATGAAGACAAAACCAGTGTGAAATACACTTGTATATTGACAAATTACATTTTGGTTACCTTTGTGTAATAAAATCCACAATAAAATATTGCATCAGTCACATCCTGATATGAAACACATTCACTACGATATTCAATGTCGGCATAAGCACATGGTTGCATAGTTGTTATTTACACGCTTCAAGTACATGTACTTAAATTGGCCTAGGTTTTGGTCAGTCTGTTCCCATCTTATTGAGGCTACCAAAGGGATGGGGCTATTCACAGGGAAATGAAAACCTGTCAACAAGTTGGTTTAAACAATACTTATATTTAGTTACAGAAGTCATCGCGAAAAGTACATAAAAGCAAACAAGAGATATGCGGCTGATATGATTAATGAAGGCATAATATTATATACATTGACACATGCTAATGAGGTATTAAAAGAAAATGATTCTTACAATACAATATTGTAACAATGTCAGCTCAAGTGGTATACATTTAAAGTTTTTCACAGACATCTTTGCGAGATGCCCCACCCTCAACTTCCTTAACAGCCAGATATTTAGTTTCCAGAGACTGTAAATTTAATCTGCGTTTACACTGCTGTTGGTAGCCATCATAAATATAAATAAAGTTAAAAAGGAAATTTTCACAGCACAATAAACTAATTTTAATCACCGATCACTTTGGAAAATGCAAGAATCAGATCAGATTTCATTGCTTTTATTTAAGTCGCCGTGAGAGGCCAACTTTATTGGACCAAACAAAAGCCTGTTTTTTTATCCGACCGTGACATTAAAACCTGGTGGCAAGATCAACTAATTGTTGCACAAAGTTTGGGTCGGAACTGGCAGCTGGTCGACATAAATGATAAGGCGGTAAAATTAAAGCCTGGCGGCAAGATCAACTAATTCTTGAACAAAGTATGGGTCGGAACTGGCAGCTTGTCGACATAAATGATTTGAAAACAAAGGATTTGTTCAAGCTGGGACCAAGGGCTTCTGTTGACATCTACGTTTATTTTTTATCTCGACGTCGACATAAGCATGACAATTTTGGTAGTAATAATAGACCAAGGGACCGGGACTTTGCTTTTTTGTCGAAATAGGCGGCTTGTCGACATAAGTGATGTCGATATAAGTGGGTAGGACTGTATAATGGATACAGAATTTAAAGTGCAAATCGTACTTAGCCACACTTAAATCCTTGTCTATTCCCAAAAATATTAGATACAGATTTTGCTTTATTGTTTCTACCAAATAACATTCTTCCAAATCACACGTCAGCTTGATAAACATAACTGCTGCATTCACCTTGATTCACATGCTCATGATTTACTCTTCTACAGTCATATCAGCGATCATATAAACTGAGATAATCTTTATGTAATGGTACACATCTTTAATTGTAAAAGACAAATTATCACCATATATTCATGTAATTGTGACATGTTCATGAAAAACTCGCAATATTACAGGCTAATTTGTTCTGAATACAGATTGACTAAGCTCATCAACCTATTTTAGTTTTGTGTTTTGGCTAAACAAAATCATAATGTTCCACACATTCGAAAGCGGGTTGTTTCAGCAGCTCCTTTGTTTATAATTGGCCTATTTGTCCTCTGTTTTCCGAAAGCAATACAGGCCAGTTAATCACTAAAACCCTGAAACTGTTTGGGTTAAGAGGGAATTTTGTCTGGCGGACATGCCAGAACTTTGATCTGTAATTGTCTTTTACTCCATAATATAAGAACAATTACTATAGCTGTGTAAATGGGGTTTAATGTTGCATACACCAATGCGAACTAAAACTCAGTTTTTATGGTAATAATTTTTTAAGCATTATTAATGAAACTTCATCATTTTATTTGGAGATATTATTATTTAAGTTTGGTGCACTGGTGCCTATGATCTGAATCCAAGGAAAGTACTTCATTCAGCGCAACTTCAACCTTCAATGTTAATATGCTCACTAGCCTAAATATAAGCATTTAACCAAACCCTATTGTTGTTTGTTGTTGGGATTACATTTTAATATGTTAGATATTTACAATTTCAAGGCAAAATAAAGATGTAATTACTGGTGCATTGATACAAATTTAATTCTAATGCAACCATGCATAAACAAACTATAAAGTACAGTCAAATTGGAGGTGTTGCTGTTATAGCAACCTGCAAATGCCCAAATCTTGTCATTGATCAAATTACACACATACCTGAATTAATCAGAAACAAAGACCCCCCAGAAAATTAAATAAATTTAGAGACTTTTCAAGCAAATTATATTAATTTATAACATTTATGTAATAATCATAAATGCCAACCCTGAGAGAGGTATAAACATATATTTTGCTATTATAAAGTTTGCACAAATAAATGCATTTAGAGCTTACTGTGTGCATCTTGTGATGTCATCTAGGACTTGTGAGTAGGCTTATGCACAAGTCGTGCACATTTTAATGTTTTTATCTATTCAGTTGTGCAATGGTGGTATCAGCTTATATGTAACAGGCTTATTCACAAGTATATGCAGCAATTTGTAGAGTTCTCACACATCGCTGCTCTCCGAGTCAAATGTATGAATGTGTACAAATTTTGAATGACTTGCACTGGCAGTATCTCTGAACATGGTTACAGAGAAGGGATACCAAAAGTTTCAAAGATACCACCAGATCATATATAGCATTATATACAAGGGATATCAGGCTCAAGTGCCCACAGACCCACCATAAGGGCCAAGATAAAAATTTCAAATATGCTGGCACAATCTACATACGTATCTAGTTTCAATCTTTAGCACTTAAGTAGAAGACGTGAATATTACACAGATCCACTTTACAATAATATACTGACACTTAATGAAGCAAGAGGACAAGAAGTATTAAATGTATTACCAAAATCAACAAGTGTCCTGTAGTATTCAAATGAAAGTAACATCACAAACATAAAGGTACATTTTTCGTAAGGTTAGTGCATACAAAAAGTGGACATATACTGTGCTAGTTAAATTGTTATTTACCTTTGATCTTGGCTCTGCAGAATTTTTCATCAAACAGTCTTTTAGCTGAAACAAATATTGTCAGTTTGATATTAAGAAAGTTTAATATATATGAGACACTTAAAATTTA
Organism: Megalonaias nervosa; assembly: GCA_016617855.1. Classification (NCBI taxonomy): domain Eukaryota; kingdom Metazoa; phylum Mollusca; class Bivalvia; order Unionida; family Unionidae; genus Megalonaias; species Megalonaias nervosa. The sequence goes on from JAECUM010035039.1 coordinate 15,739, forward strand.
TTTATGATTGGACCGTTCTATTACCAGCATATAATATAACATTTCTTTTGCTGCAAATGCAATATTAATAAAAACTAGACCTGTCATTTTTTAATTTTTTTTTGAATTCTTTACACTGAAACAGACGAAATCTATTAAAATTCAAATAATAAAAAATATGGCGCCTGACAAGTGTTTTAGCCGGGAAAGTATGAACCTATCAAAACAATGTCAAATATTAATTTTTGCCCCTTGAATGAGCATCAGGCTGATTAAAACATGATGCAGACATAGTTAGATGATTATTTAAATGAAAGCGCATTAACACAAGACTTATAAAAGCACCTACCTGCAAGTAAATTCCCGGAGTTTTCTTCCCGCTCACCAGTGCCACCGGGGCTCATTAGAAAAAAAAATTAAGAGTATCCGTCAGTGAATCGAGGGCTGGGGGTCTAACCTGTAACAATATAACACTATTCTATTACAGGTTAGACCCCCAGCCCCCTCGATTCACTTACGGATACACCTAATTTTCTTTGCAATGAGCTCCTGTGCCCAGTGCTATTACATGGTGCCGGAAATCGAAGACGCGCATGCACGTAGACAGGATTGCCAACTTAGTGGTCGCAACACGGTATGTCTTATTTTCGAAGCCAGAACATAGCGAAGCAAATGGTGAAATTGGGGTCAGTTGGAATAAATAATTTTTAAAAAATAAAATAGGCATATTTACGGAGCCCATGAAGGGACACACAGCATATTTTTTTAATCCGAGATCTCGGTTTACTAATCCAAGATCTCGGTTTACTAATCTGAGATCTCGGTTTATTAATCCGAGATCTCGATTTAGTAATCCGAGATCTCGGTTTACTAATCTGAGATCTCGATTTAGTAATCTGAAATCTCGGTTTACTAATCCGAGATCTCAATTTACTAATCCGAGATCTCGGTTTACTAATCTGAGATCTCGGTTTACTAATCCGAGATCTCAGTTTACTAATCCGAAATCTCGGTTTACTAATCCAAGATCTTGATTTACTAATCCGAGATCTCGGTTTACTAATCCAAGATCTCGGTTTACTAATCCGAGATCTCAATTTAGTAACCAGAGATCTCAGTTTAATATATGGAGATTTAAAATGACGAATTTGTCATCTGGGTGCCTCGTTTTGACTGGATACGTTTATTGTGGATAGATTGCTGTAGGTCGGAGGTGAAATATTCAAGGATCTGAGGTAAGTTGTAACTGTAGATGTTTGTTATAAGGGCGTTTATTACAATTAAAATAAAATACTACTTGTGAAGTGACGAGGATATCAAGTAAGCCAAGCTTTCTCACTATGACCCACAGTATACTTCTACAGTATTTAAATATTCATGATTATTATGTTTGTGATAATTCATTCATAATACCTGAGTTGAGTGTTTGTCAACTAGTCCGTCTGCACGTCCATCGTCGGCCAATGTTGGTACGTGAGAAAGTTTGCCAGTAGCTTCTCGTGGGTCGGTGGTTCTCTCCAGGGTTCTTCCTGGTTCTTCCTCCACCATTTATTCTGGCGGCCATGCATATCCTATCTTGTGCTGAAAAATGGTGTTACACCCTAAAACAACAACAATAACAATGTCCATCCTTCTATATAGTCTCTTGAAGCTCCAATTTAGAGTATGTAGTTAGGTTCCCTATATGGCTTGTTAATAGTATGTGGATTTTGGATTCAGGCTCGATCATAGGGAACCCTTGTTCAGGTTAAAAGATCTAAAGATTACTTGTCTTAGTTAATATGGAAAAGTCTGCACTGTGATGTCTTTGTTTTCAAATTAGATGAGGTGTATATGGCGTAATTAATTAGTTCTTAGTTTTTGGTTTGACCTCACGCAATTCATAAAGAGAAGGCATAGAGATGAAAAGGTCAAAGTATGTTTGATTTAGTAATCCGAGATCTCGGTTTACTAATCCGATATCTCGATTTAGTAATCCGAGATCTCGGTTTACTAATCCGAGATCTCGGTTTACTAATCCGAGATCTCGGATTAGTGATCTGTCATGCACAAGCCTCACTTTGATTCTTGCAAACGGAAGGAGGGACATTGAAGAGAAGTAAAGCAGCTGAAGTAAGAAATTGCTGTAATCTGTAGATGTTTAATTCATAAGTGACATTTTCTTGGCAATCAAAGTAAAATCATTATTGCAAAAGTGACAAAAGGAGGAAGTTTATGTGACAAATGCAGTCGCTATATTACACAAGTCAGATCCTCGCACCGTTACCGAACCTACTGAGTATAGTTAGTTTAAGTTATTTATACAAATATGTAAAAGCAATGGAGCTTGTACTAATATTTTGAGGATAACTTTTAGGTTGCAATATATAAGCCTACTGTAGGACATTTTGCACTGTAACTAAAATATGGTTTAACACTTTGTGTATATACTATACCTATTTACAACTCATTTTCAGTTTATGACATTTGTATGATCCACGATGCGCCAGCGGTGTTATTCCTGCATCGTGATACAGACAACAAAACTTATTTAACATGAACATTTTAAATCATATACAGATGACCCCCACCCCCAAGGCGTACAGAAAATACTTCTTGACATTATTTCTCTGGATCAAAACTTTTCTTTAGCTCATACGAAAAACTGTACAAAGGTGAAGTTGTGGCTAAAAGTCGCTACGCCAATAAATCAAAACATTCCTCGGAATAATGTTCCCACATTTAAAATATGAGTCAATTTTAAGGCTCAGATAGAGAACATTATAAAGAGGAAGCACTGCTTAGCAGAAGTACCTTATTTTTGTATGAGACGTACATGACTGGAAAGCATGGGTTAGGGGTTGATCATTATAGTTGTTGTTGTGGTTGTTGTTGTAGGATTTAACGCCATTTTTTTCAGCACAAGATAGGCTATACATGGCAGCCAGTATCAGTGGTGGAGGAAGAACTCGGGTAACCCTGGAAAGAACCACTGACCCATGAGAAGCTACTGGCAAGCTTTCTCACATACCCACATTAGCCGAATCCGAGAGATCATTATAGTAAGTAAAGCACTATCGACGTACACAGACCAATTATATATATATATATATGTACACAGAGAGAGAGAGAGAGAGAGAGAGAGAGAGAGAATAATTTTAAACATGCTTGTCTCCATGATTTGCTGTAATATAAATAGACAAAAAAGCATACCTCCAGAATTGTACTGAGAAAAGAAAATCCTCAGAATGTGCTCTGCATACCCGAGTTTATTTAAAAAGTGATTACAGGAAAAGAAAACTTTGGAACTGAACCGGTTTTACAAGGGCAGTTAGGAGTTCTTATCTTTACAAAGGGATGAGGTTTTGAAGTTTTTGTTCATTTCACACTTCTCTTGAACTGAGAAATGGTATTAAACTCAACATGAACAACAACATGTATGCATTACATGTCCACCTTAAAGTATGTAATCAAACCATATATTGTATTTTATTTTAATTTGATTAATTAATCTCTGTCTATATATCTGTTCATCTATTGTATGCATTCATTTATTCATCCATCTGTCTGACCATCCACTTTTCCATTAATTGATACAAACATGGCTTAGAGGAGTCATGCTGTGTTGTGATTTACTGGTATATGTGTATGACAGCTGATATTGTATCTTGTTAAATCACTTACAGTTTTTTTTAAATTAAGGTTATGTGTTAGTTGTAGATGTGGCTTGAGATATTATTTTCTGGGTCAATATAATATCTAGGAGTTACTTTGGCTCCGATACCTGGATGAGAATGAAAGGGTTGTATCACTGATTACAAGATTCAGATTCATTTTACCTGATAAATTCCCCAGATGTACCAGAGTCATAAATAGATAAAGCTCAAACCTTTGTTGCAGTGCCAGATATATTGTCTAACACTTTATATTCTGGGTCAGAGGTCAAGGTACATGTAACAGCAGCCAGCAATGGATGTGGTACAGTTTTTAATATGGTTACTTTATAAGAGAGAAAGTGACTATACTGAAAACATTCGCGCACTGTGGCACTTAGGATCCCACAATCAAGGTGGGATGGGAAGAATCTGTCATTCAGTGCTTATAAAGGTATGATGATTATAAAAGGAAAGTTTTGTATTTTATTATGTACCAGTAATTTCACAATAAGTCACTTAATAATTAAGGTACTTATTCACAATACTGAATGTAAGATATATTTTTATTTCATGTATGGTAGATCATGATGGAAGAAGGTAGAGAACTTGAGGATTTCTTGAAGAAAAGGGAACTTCAGCAAGATTTGATTGAGAAAATCCAAGAGCAGAAGGTATAATAGATTGAGAAATTTTGTGTCCATGATTTCGTTTTTGCAGGATGTGAGTAAGTGACATGAATAATCTGATTGTATGCATAAGGGACCAATCTGGTAGCCTAAGCGGTTACAACATCTGCCTCGGATGCAGGAGGTCGCAGTTTTGAACCCCAGCAGAGTCATACCAGAGACTTATAAAAATGGTACTAGCAGCTGCCTCACTTGGTGTTCAGCATTAAGAGGTTAGTGTTAGGACTGTTCGACCTGGTGTAACGATAATTTGACTGGGTGGGACATGATGCTACATGTCTTCAGAATGATGCCCCAGTGCTAGACATCACTATAAACTACCACACTGTAGACATCATAGCAGTAAGACTGCGAAATTGTTAAAGCTATGTTAAAATCCAAATCACACACACACACACACACACACATAAGGCAGGGGTCAAGCTAGACTTGAATTTTAGGGAGAAGTGACTTCTCCTTTTGGACAGAACAGGGAGAAGTGAGAGTTCAACAGGGAGAAATGGACACAAAGCAAGAAACACGATATATATATATATATATATATATATATATATATATATATATATATATATATAATGTGTGTTCACTTAATTCAATTATGCCCTCTGTTTCCCAGTATTCATATTTGCATTTAACATCGGATTTAAGCAATACTTTATTTTCAAGTAGAACACTTTGAGTTATTTTGGCCATATGATTCTAAAATAGAATAATAGAAACCACACTGAAACCCATTGTAACACATTATTGTAATTGCAAGTTAGTAAAAAAAGCTTAATCAAGTACCCTTAATCAATTTTTAAATTTTTTTTTTATACCTTCTAAAAGTTCACAGTAATGGCACTTTCAAAGGTTTTTAAAAGCTTTTGAAACAACCCCCGTACTATGTACATGAGGGCAAATGCACGTGTCTTCAGATTATACTGTTCGTCCTCATTTCTTTGTTGCTTATAAAACATTACCATAACTATTCATAAATAACACGCTAAAATGCATAAAATTACAGACATAGCTCCTTTATAGTCAGTATATAAACTATACCATTGTTTCCAACCGAATCAACACATACGTTAGTGCATCTATTTTTAGAAGGAACGGTTTTCGTAATGTAATCCCATTATATAGCTTCATTACAACAGTCCATAATGATAGGATTGCAAACTTATGGTTTATTTATTTGTCTATATACTTGTTGCAAGTTTAGGCACTGGTTAAACAACTTTGACCTTGCAACGCTTCTCGCGAATTCCACAACATAGCACTGTCTGACCTATATAATTGCATTTTAAAGTTAAATCTTAAATAACATAATACCTAGGCTTTGCTTTCTATGAATTGTATACTTTTCTGAATATATTTGCCCGATGATTTAAGAAAACAATCTAATAAACTGGTAGGCCTACTTCCCAGACATAGCGATGTCCGCCATTATTTCCCCGTTACTGATTCACTTAAGTTTCAAACTAGTTTTATGACGAAATAGTGTACAAGAGACAGTTAAAATATCCAGATCACCGATTCTGGTCTTAAAACACAAATTGCTATTTACATTGTATTGTTAAATTTTCAAAATACAAGTTTGTATGTTTTTATCACCAAAGGACAACGTGGAAATCGGGCTGTGATAGTTGCTAACTTACTCGGGAAATGGTTAATGGGCAATCAGGTATCAAAACACATGCCTGTGAATGTGCAAGACTTTGTTTGTCAGCGTAATTGATATCAAAACTAGGCCGACGAATACATTTCCCTACAGCACAAAACTGGAATTAACTTGGCTAGAGCGAACGGGCATCTCAAAAAGTATTTTCAGTGGATGTACTCCAAAAAAAAATCACAGGGCGAAGTCATTTTCGCTTACCTAACAGAAGAAGGCGAAGTTTACACTTCTTAGGCGACTTTGTCGCCCACTTCGCCTGGTAGCGTGACCCCTGTAAGGCTATATTTACATATCGGCTCACTTAGGCCACTGTCTTGATTGATGCTATTTTGATTATAATTGCATGTTTGTCATCTGCCCTTAAACATGTTAATGTTACCATGATAAATTGAGTAAATTTAATAAAATGTTCAGACTAGTAGACACATATTTAATACAGACTTCATATAAATTTAGTACCTGTATTACCAGTAAGCTTTTGGAGAAGTGTAAATGACCACCACCACAATCTTGAACATTTATTGGACTTCATTCTTTTTTAGTCTTAATTTGCAAATTTTATCTTGTGGCTCTATTAGTTTCAAAGAATAGGACACAATTATGGAACCTTTTATGAAGTCCATTATGTCATGAATTGAGAAGTTTGTGAAGTTAAGGTTGCTACCATCATTATTTTGGGTAAATAATACAAATCAGCTGTTAATTTTTTGCATTTTACTGCTGTGTAAAGTGATACTTATTTGTTTTAATTAGTAGCCCAAACAACAGAATACAAGATGCATGTGACTAATATCAAACCTATATAGACCTCCATCTGTCCCATGTTTGTTAATACTATGCATTAATGCTCTCATAAATGACTTGTCAAATTTTTTTAAAATTCTTAATGAATGATTCTTGGACCTAGACCTTTCACTTTTGCTCAAATGACATCATTTTCATTTCTCTTATTCTGTCTGTCTCTCTCTTTCATGGAAAGAATTATTTTATAATATATAAAGAAATTTATAGTATATGCAAATAACAACATTAAAGTCTGCAACATTTACATGTACAGTCATCTAAGTGTAGGTTATTAGCTGTAGACATTTACAAAATTGGCAATAATATAGGTATGCAAGAACTGTCCATATCAAGTCTAATACAGTAGCAATGTGAAACAGTATCCTGAAGAAACAAAAGTTGTTTGTCCTATATTTGTCAGATGCATTACAAAACACTTGTCTTGCCAACTGAATCCTGTCACATTCAAGAAATCAGGAAGAGATAAATAGAATACCAGCATGAAACTAAATATTTTTAGTTGTTATGCTAACAGGCCTAATATGTTATCCATCCTATCATTTTCTGGAACAATCCATGTGAACTCTTCTGATATATCTCAACTTCAGTTAAGTGAGAGAGATGAACTTGCAGGAATACACCACAGCCTACTGATCAAATTCACATTTAAGCCACTTGTCCAGTGATTTCTGAAAAGTCGCTTGTCCCCTCTGCATTTTCACTTGTCCCAAAATTTCAGTCGCTTGCCTGAACTGGATGAGATGTATGTATTTTAATCAATATTAGACATGTTAGACATGAAAAAATGTACAACATATTTATTTCTTTAAAGGACTTAATGTTTTAGTTTATGTTACTGTCAGGGTAGCTTATATACACTATTTCTTGCTCCAGTATGGTAGTATCTGTCAGCAAGAATGGAAATGAAATTAATGGAATTCATACCTTTCTTAAATTCTTCTCACAAGACTCAGTCAGTGGACAGAGCAAAGTCTCTTGCCCTGAGTTGTTTTTTATAGTTTAAAACCGTTCCTCTCCTGGAGTGCACACATCATTTCCACATAAAGAAATTGTATTCCATCTTGGGCCATGGTGTAGGCTGTGTTAAAAATTTGTTTTATTTGTTTTGGATTTAATTCTAATTTAGTTATAAAACAGCCTTTCCTAGTGGATTGTTAGCAACTCTGACTTACAGGATTTTCTACACATGCTGGTTAGTGTCATGCATATACATTGCTGCACAGAATTTTCAAGGTCCAAAACTCACATGAAATGTGCTTGGTTAAATACTGAATTGTTCAGTTCCATTCTCAAATACATTGGCTGAATTTTCAATCTCTGCCAGTTTGAGATATTTTTGTAATACCTGGATAACATCTTTTCTCCTACTCAGTAAATTCAAACCATGGATAATTATTAACCCCATGTGTCAGAAAATTTCTTTGTCTCATAGTTTTGTCATATTTGACATTTCTTGCTGCCACAGTATCTGGCTTATGTCTCTTTGGAAGAATAGTTACATTAGACTCATTGGCAACCTTACATTTTATCCACAAATTTTTCTTTTCACGATCATCCTCACAAAAATGATTTAGTAAACTCATTTTATCCACACAGAAAAGATCACTTCATTTGACAATTTCTTCTACTAAAGTGATCATAACAAAACATCTTGTCTTGTAAATGCAAACAGAGACCGCTACTTTAGTGTAATTATTCGACTTCAAATGCAATACCGCATGCTAAAGTCAATCATCTGTGTAATCAATTAATAAATTAGCAGCTCATTACTGTTATTTAATCAGTTCATAAATGAAAAGGACACTTATGTTGATAAATTGCCTTTCATTCATTTCAGTTCATGGTGGATTGAAATCATTTGGTGATCTGCTCATGAATATCTCTTGAGTAAACACAATAACAAGGTCATCTAAAAAAAATGCTATTTCTTCACATCAGATTTGTAAGTTTTAGATGTTTTGATTAGTTGATAATTTGGCCACTTAGCCCAATATGCAGTCAAGCTGTAATATAATTCACACACGTGAGTTAGATTCATGCATTCTGTATGCCCAGAGGGCATGAGTGGCCAGATAAAGGTTGATAAAGTGATTTAAGTATGAAAATTTGTGCTTTCCCAATTTGTTTTAAAATAGGGGAAAAAATCACTTATCCTGTACTAGGGTGTTGAAAAATGTTACTTGCCCAGCTTTGAAAATGTATTATAGTCCTTTACATCAGGTTATAGGTTTTCATAGCTCTGTACTATGGTGCCAGCAGTGAGTCAAATTTTAATGTTACCAATTTCTCCATTTACTTGCACATATCACAAGAAATTTGTATTACTGAAATGATTGACTGTATTTTGGGGTTTTTTGTGTTTTAGATTGACTGCCAAACCCTGTGTGCAATGCCAGACAGTCAGTTACAAATGTATATTCCAAAGCTTGGTGATGTGTATGCCACAAAAAGATTTTGCCAGGAATTATTTAGCAAACAACAGAAGTATAATAGAAAAACCACATTGTTGGAGAAGCTCCGTCGAAAGCTAGGATCAAAATACAACAAACATGATGTCCGTGATGCAGAAGATGAGTCATCAGATCAAAGAAGAGCCAAGCTTTTGGGCAATGCAAATGCATCTAAAAATGAGAGAAAGATTGAACTTGGCTGGTGCGATTTTAATTTATGCTCAGAAAAGTACCAACAGGTTAGAAATAAAAATGGTGGCAGGACAAGGGAAGCAAAAGTGAGCAAATATTGGAAAGCAGAAGACATTCTTGAATATGGAAAGACTCTTTTTCTTTCCCTGGAGGTGTATCAAAAAAGGGTTGTGAATCGGAATTTAAATTTCATTTAAAAGATTTCCAGCAGTCAGCAGTTGAAAACTCAGCAACAGTGGAAGATCTGTACAAAATAACACAAATGAGAATACTCAGATTCTATGTTTATACTAGAAAAAAGCAGCCTATTTTTACTGTAGATGCAAGTGATAAAGGGCGTCTGGAGGAGGATTTGCCTGGATTAACCACTTGTGTTGGGAAATCAACCTTTGGATTAGATTTATCATCTGCCTCAGCCTCTGTCAGTCCTGAAGGATATGTGCCAACAATGTACACAGCATTGTGTGAAACACCAACAGCACTGAATGCCTCTACACAGTCATCAACCACGCAATCCAGTGATTCAAATCTGCAGTCAAGTTTGTTGATAGTTCAAGTAGATAATGAAATAACATATTCACTTTGTGCCGAAAGTTACAAACTTTTGTCGTCAGAGGAGTCTCCTTCAGTCTCGTGCAATTCCGTACCAAATACTGCAACATCAGATGATGGAACTTTATGCATGGATGACATAGATGATATTGTTGTGTTTGAGTCAGTATCTTCTGAATCTGGCCATAATTTATCACCAGAAGTTCCAATTCGACAAACAAATACACTTCATTCTGCACAGGAGCAAGAGAGACTTGATTCGACACTTAGGATACATCAAGGTAACAGTTTTACTGAACTGATAAAGCTGTATCAGAAGGAAGAGATGTGTCTTAGAAGTTGCACAGTGAAGAGGGTATTACCCAATGGAGAAGATGAAAGAGGTGAAGGTGTTGGACTTCTCAGAGATATTTTCACTGAATTCTGGGAAAGCTTCTATTCCAAATGTTGTGAGGGTGCTGTTATCAAGGTTCCTATTTTGCGACATGATATGGGTGAAGATGCATGGAAATCAGTAGGTAGAATCATATGTGATGGTTGGTCAACCTTGAAATACTTTCCAGTACAACTTGAACAACCTGTACTTGAAGATGCAATATTTGGTATGATTACAGTAAGCCTTACAACAACCTTTCTTGGCTTCATACCAGTTTCAGAATGAACCATCATTCAAGCAGCATTAGATAACTTTGAGTTGGTTGATATGAATGACCTGTTGGAGGTTTTGGAATCCCATGAGTGTAAAAAGTTGCCAACACCTGCAAACATCCAGTCCATCATTGAAGAAATTGCACACAAGGAAATCTTACAGGAGCCAAAATTTGTCATTGAAAGTTGGAGAAAAGTGTTTGGAACCAATTTAGAAATGGACCAAAATGTGCTTTGTGATGTTTTTAAAGAAAAGCAGCCAACAGTGAAGAAAATATTGAATGCTTTGAACTTTCCAGATGTGATGGACTGCAACCAGCAAACCACATCTGACTACCTGAAATGTTTTGTAAAAGTGTTGGACAAGAAAGGTATGGAAAACTTTCTGTGGTTTTGCACAGGTTCCAATCTTATGAGTGAGAAGATCACTGTTGAGTTTACAAGGTTATATGGCTTTGAAAGACGCCCAGTAGCACATACCTGTGGAAGTATTCTAAGAATGCCAACAACTTATGAGATGTTCTCAGATATGTGAGAAGAATTTGAAAATATCCTATCAAGCAATGTTTGGGAGACGAGTTATGTTTAATGTGAATCAAAGCATATAGGAAGGATGTTTAGTATTAGTGTTGTTTCTCAGTACATACAATATTAGTACGTATACTATTATTTGACCTATGACACTGTCAACAGTGAAAAGATCTCTCCATATAAAAACCCCACCAAAAAACATTTAAAATAATGTGCTTAGCAATCCAGAACATGTCATGAACATTTTATATCTTCAGAGAAATGTGACAGTAATTTCTTTTGTAGATACTGCTGAATATCAGCTCATGTAAGAAGTAATAATAATAATATTCACAGATTAATAGTACCAGCATTACATTAATTACTTATTATGTCCTATCAAACAGTATGTTATTGCTTTTGACTGATAAATGTTCAATACATTGATTCAGATTCTTTGTTACTGTTCAGGTTTCTTTGTAGTTTTCTTGTTTCATTTTAACCATGTTAATATTACAATTTATTGGAATACTTGCTTATTCTGAAGGGAAAACAGAACAGAATGTTGTATCCTGAAAAGGTCAGAAAAGTAATGGATAATTATGTTCAATTTATATTATGTGAAACATTGCATTTAAACTTGTGTAACTGGATAATATATTCAGACACAAATAAAAACATATCTTTATGTTACCTATGATTATAATTTTGTTCCGTGTTTTTTGTAAAGCTTGAAAGTTTAAGGACATTGTAATAAATCTTGGTTCTATATTTCAGACCTCTGATGATTACATCACAGCTGCATGTACTTTGATTAATAATTACTTTGATTAATAATGTGATTTATGTTTGTGTCCAATAAATTTAGATGATAAAGAATTTTTGTATTTTGACAGTGTCAGAAAGTAAATGAGATATATTTGTTTGTTTCTTTGTGAAATATTCCAGTAGAGCACATACTCCATTTCTTTTCAGGGTAATAAATGTTGACTTATTTCTGTTCTTTTTAGGATTGAAGTTGTGACTGATGACATCGTTTTACATCTTCATTATGATTCAGAACATTCCAAACAGGTTTCATTAACTTAAATGGTGTTGCATCTTTCATATCAGTTAATAAGTTTCAGTATAAATCAGTTGGATTTGATTTATAAGTACCCGCTATATT
>JAECUM010035040.1:0-38714 GCA_016617855.1 Megalonaias nervosa
GCAACAACAAAACCAGAAATACGAAAAATATGACAAAATAATAGGTTGGATCAGTGTTTTTTTGAATTTCACGGGCATTTATGATACCTTAAAAAAAGGTTGTTGAAATTCTCGTTTGTCATTAGACCGTGAATGTTTCCTTTTTGTATTTTCCACGTTCTCCATTTTTATAAAAACTCTTCAGTCCTTTGGAAGACATTTAAGCCGAAGAATGTAAAGATATTGGACACTTTGAGGAAGAAAAGTAAGGCGCATAAACTTAAACTAGAATAGGGATAGTGGTTAAAGTAATGAAAACCATTTTATTACAAGTATTTCCCTTCTGGTGAAAGAAAAATATAAATTCTAAGTTTCTCTTAGAAATATTTGCTATTGCTGTCATGCATCATTGAATATAAAGTAGATGAATGTGTGTATTTATCTATTAATCAATATTTTTCCCTACCACCCCCACCCCCATTGATACATGGTACACCAGTGGTTCCTAACCTTTTTGAATACGAGGACCTTTTTTTAACTTCAAAAATTTTCGCGGACCACCACATGCTAAAAGTTTTAATTCTGAGAAAATACATAATGACACAAATATTATGAACTCGGTAACCATTGTAAATGAGCAAATAAATACATCTGAAAAATAATAGTATATGTGCGAGACATTATTTAATCAGTCTGTTCGCGAACCGCTTGGAATAACCCTTGGCCACCTGGGGGGCCGTGGCCCACATGTTGGGAACTACTTTGTGGGACCACTTCCCCAAAACCCTTCCTATTTATACTGCGCAGTTAAATATGATACCACAGTGATGGCAGCTTTTGAACCTTTTATCGTTCCCCATACCACTAAAGTTCTCTAAAACAAAGGCTATTGTTTCAAACTTTTGCCATGTTTTGATCATTGTGGTTTGGGGCACAATAACATTTTTGAATGTTATATTATGTCTGGACAAGTAAAGTGCTTTGTCAATGAATATAAAGTAGATGGATGCGTGTTTTTATCTATTCATTAATCAACATGTTTCCCTCGAACACCCTCTGGCTTGGGCGTATCTTTTGAAGGAAATCAATCTCACGCCCTTGAGGTCGCCCAAACCACTGAATCAGCATGAAGAGTTAAAACAAATAGAAACAATACACCATCATACATAAAAAGTTGCATAGATAAACAGATCACTGAATAATTTTTGTTTTCATCGTATCTTAACAAAGGGAAATTTAGATATAAGAACAGATAATCGGTGTTTCCCAAAACTTAATAATTAACCCAAACCGATAAAGACAATTAAAAGTTTTAGTGTCAGTATCGGAATAGATTATATGCACCTAACCTTCAGATTCTTAAGTCATGGTAAAAACCAAAGGGTTGAAGACAGCTAAGAAAAGAAGTATCATCCGGCAAAAGCGAAATCAATTTCTGAATGTAAAATCTTTACCTAAGTCGGGCATTATGTCCGTCATAAGCTCTATTATTTGTTTCATTGGGCATGAGTGGAGAGATACAGCTAGTTCTTCGTCACTCATATTTTGTTTATCATGTTTTGTGTGCCCCCATAAAAAATAACAAAATAAATGAAAATGAAAGACGTACTCCTAGATAACTCATTTATTTGCATAAAACCATCCCGTATGGAGATAAGAAAGTCAGAAGTTAAACCTTAGAGAACTTTATTTGCATTCAGCCGATTTGCCATTAGCAAATATATACATATACATTTGTTTCAAACATTGATACTGACACGTTTAATATACAATAAAAAAACCTAATTCTATTAAATTTACGTACATTCGATAAATACTAAAGATATATACTTACGTATACATACCTATATTCCCAAGACTACACATACATGCAAATATGTACACGTGTTCATTATATATATGTGAATGTACTACATAGACCTACATACATATATACACATACGTACATATACACTAAATGTGATAGACAACACACTTAGATAAACATCCACACAAATATTTATGTCTACGTGGTGTATGATACGAAGGTAAGAAATAACACGCTAATTTACGACCTATGCAATACTCCAGAACATGCTTGTTGAATCGTACGCGTGATCTTCAATACAAACTCGTTCTGGAGAAGACAAAAAAATTCTCCTAAATATATAAGCAGTATTCAGCATGCTTTACATAATAGTATGACAAGCACATTATACATAAAATATGACGTAGAAATGCATATATTAAACAATGGAAAAGAGAATGTATCTTTAAGTATTATTCATCATATTATTACTATCAATTAGTGTTCTATGAATATAATTTTCCAGATTTCTAACCACAGTAGTTTAAGTGGAATTGAATCATTTAATAAATTTCAACATACTCGGATCTCTCCAAAATTACGAATTTATATACTTCTTTCTTATCTGCAAATAACATTGGCGTTCTAAAACAACGTGATATTCATCTTCCAGCACGTTGCTAAAATTAAAAAATTCTTTGATCTAGTGAGGTGCTTGTGCTGTTTGGTCACTTCCATCTCACTGATTCGACATGTAAAGTATGGGCAGACATTTTAGTTTTGAAAGGGATTTTCTAAATGTTCTAAATTTTGTCACTTTTACTGTATGTAAATTCTCCTTATAGCCGAACTTTTGTGACAAATTTCTATACAATCTAGTTCTTAAAGATTCTCTCATTCTTGATTTCCAATTCTGGATAAACTGCTCTGACAACGTTGATTAACTAATGACAAAAAAATTTTATATTCCCAACAGCTTGATTTATCCACACTTCCCCACACGCAGATTATTTAAAGGGTTCCACCGTGGTTTATAGAAGTTGGTCCCTTTGTTGATATTCATCATTAAAAATGTGATCAAATGCGTCTCATATGGATACAGCTATCCATCTGTATGTAGGTGTCAGATAAAACACTGAAGTATACGTCATCTTTCGACTATTTCGAACATTCATGAGCATCCCGGTCGAATGACTGTGACGTCAGAAAGGGGGAGCTGAAACAATGGCTAGTAAGCCTTGTTGTGAACATTTTAGGCCTGAATTTAGAAATTTTGAAAATAAATATATTTGTTTTGCTTATGGACCGACATTTTGATCGCTCAGAAATTCAGCCATACCAGTCTGATCCATTGTCCAACTAACTCCATGATTTTGACATTTCCAAAACTAATGGATTATATGACGTGAAAGACATCAACATCGATATACTTATGAACAGGAAATGGTATGTTCCGTCTTTCTGTGTTAAGTGTCTCAAACCATGACATTTTTTTTCTCCATTATGTAGTCTTGTGCTTATAACCTGCCTAAGTGGCTGCCAACTACTCTGCCAACAAAAAGTTGTCTTTCATTGTATTATTCTCTCAAAAGCGGCAATAATTTCATATTTAATAATCAAGCCATGCATTGTTTTAACAATCTGATTTAAATTAATAGACAGCCTCATAAAATGGGACATTCATATTTACAGGTTACACAATTTGTATGGGAAAATATGAACAAGCTTTTTAATCTGAGTAATGCTGCATGACCATGGGATAGAAGTATTATTCCGCAAAAACGAGCTCATATATTCCCATACAAATACTGTAACTTTTTTAAAATTAAATACTCATTTCGTCGTCCTACATACGGTTTAATCATAAAGGAAATCACTATATTTCAAAATAAATACACAACCGTAAGATTCATCAATACAAAATAACAATACTGATGTCCACATAGCGCGCCCAGCGAATTTTGAATTTCGTTGCGCGCTCGACATTAATGTAAAAAACATGTTTTGGTCTGCTAAAAATTGAAATTTAGAATCATTGTTTGAATGAATGCGCATTGAAAAACTTTTGCAGCTGGTTTCGAATGGATGATGAAGGGATTTTGTTTTCTCTTGATCCATTTCAATTCTACTTTTCTGCTACGTTGCACCGGATTTTTTGGGCCAACTCTGTGCAGTAAGGAGAACGTCATTTCAGTTGGAAATGTAGTCGAAATTACGGTACAATTTCGGTGTGTATCAGGTTTTCCATGACATGGGTGATGTCATTCTGATTTACAGAACTAAGAAAGTAAATTTTGAGGAATTTCAAGATGCATAAATGTAAGTATATTTATTACCTTTCTTTTAAAGAAGACATATGTTTATGCCATGTCACTTGCACGATCGCGGTTCGAGGGACCCCAGCTATGACCTGTATCATACAGTTCATGTCTTCTACCGCTTGTCTAACATTGTATCAAAATAGTTAAACGTTGAGAATTGCAAAGCAACTGTTGCGCGACAGTCCATTTAGTCAGCACAAACTAATACTTTTTCGTCGTCTTGACTTATTGGCTCTGAGGCTCTTAGTTTCCTTCCAAAACCTGCAGTTGCATTTTTTTCTCGAATTTAGTATTTTGACCGACTAGTGCTAGTGAAATGGTACATCTCTGATAGATATGCGATAGTCCTTGGCTTCATTATGCTTTTCTGTGCTATTTTTATAGACCCTAGACAGCACTGGTCATAGTCGGAACCATCCTATTTACGAAAGTTACAAATATTTCTCCTAAATACCGTTTAAATTATCAGAATGGTATTTTCAACTGACTGCGTCTCTCACGTTTGTTCTGGACATTGCTAATATCACATTCATTCGTTTCCTTCTTTGAAAGTTTAATTTATGACTCAGTGAACTCGTCCTCGTTAACTTTATCATCTTTACTTTCTTTTGGACGAAACAGTTTGATTAGTTTATTCACAAACCAATGTAATGAATCGAGAGCTAAAGCGTCTGCTACATAAATGTACATTGTTTGCTTACAATCAAAGTAGTTCTTATTGCATCATTCTATATGTAAACACAAGTGTCGTGCAATATGAAGCCATGCAATACGGAAAATATACTGAACGATTCTGACAATGTATAGTTAACGTAGAAAAATATGAGCATATAATAAATACCTTTTACTGTTATGTTGCCATTGTAGTATAACCTGTGTATTAGTCATTGTTTCTTCAATTACTTCTTTCACAAGTGTTTTGTGGTTTTTGTTAGCTCATGCCTGCTAAGAAGCGGAGTATCTATTGCCATGAAACTGATCCTGTGGAAAAGAAACAGCGCTTGAGGAGTATAAACACAACATCTCTATAGAGTGTATTTGAGACTGTACAAACCACCACTCTTTACGGTTTTATTATTCAAGTTTGCAACGACGGAGAAACACCAACAACCAGCTTAATAGGTTCAAGTTTATCATCCTTAGAAAACTGAAGGAAATAAATTCCTGACCCTTTACACTTTTGTTGGAACAGCCTTATGCATCACAGTATGTTGGCAATTTTTTTTCTCATAAAACGAGCGTGCATCTAGCAGCAACTTCCTACATCAGCGGTCGCGCGCTGCTGTCAGTCTCCCGTCTCAGACGTCACGCGTGCTCAGTTTTCGAAAATTAACGGAAATAATGCATATGAAGCGGGCACACTTATGTTGACCGCTTTTTATAGAAAACGACTTGGTGCTGAACGATCAGACTTTCAGCAAAGTAAAACACACCTTTGGCCATTCTAAATGATACAGTAAATATGAAAAAAGCAAAATCAATTGAATAAACCCTTTAATAAATTCCGGACTAACGATGCCCAAATTGTTTTTCCAGGATGCCTTTCTGTGTCAGTAAACATTATGATATATATTACAAATATATATTTTCTATTATATGAGGAGATAATTTTCGTCCAGTATTTCCAAGCGTGGTAATATATATTGATCTGAAAAGGTGTCCTTCCGAATTCACTATATTCAAAATCATGTCGGGTAAACTATTTTAACGACAAAAAGATTTTTGCAAACATTTCAGTACAATCGTTGAACATCACTTTCTTCAATGAATTCACATACTTCTCATCTATAATTAAGAACTGGTGAAATTAATGTATCCAAAATTTCACATTTTACCTTTGGAGGCACATTTCAGAACTCGCATAAATATCTTTCCATTGCATATAATGACCTGAAGTTTGTTCACTTAAAACTTGTTTAGGAAATGTTAAAGATCCCGCTGTTGTAAAGATAATTCCAAGAAATATAAATTTGCTAACAACCTCTAACTGAAAGCATTGATAGAAGGATAAAGAATCATCTTATATTACTTATCACAATATGTATTCAGGACACTTAGTCCTTTTTCCATACGCTGTTTATTTTTTAACTCAGAAAATATTACTAGGTCATCTGCCTATAAAATTATAAACAGCTGTAGCATACATAAGTCATCAAGTGAAGCACAATGTTAGTAAATTCTTCTTCAATGTCATCAATAAATATAAAAAATAACGGCGACAAGCATTCTCCTTGACGTACACCAATTACACATACAAATTCTTCCGAAAAGGTATTAATTAATTTCACTGTGCGTTGAACATTTTCATACATGAATTTACAATATTAAATATTTAACCTCTTATTCCTAATTTAAGTAATTTATGCCATAAAACTATCAAACTTGAAAGCGGGTGTCGTGCAGGGGGTCGTTGTGCGCCTTATTTGTTTATGATAGGTGTAGTGATTTTAGCTATATATTTAAAACAAAATGCTGATGTACGGGGACTCTTCTTTTGATGTCGGTGAGTATAAATAAGGTCAGTATGCCAATGACGCTTTTACTCTTCTCGATGGATCTCAATATTCTCTTAAAGCAACTACGAATATTTTGCAAAATTTTTCTCTTTTATCTGGACTTAATGTAACATAACAAAAACAAATGCTATTTGGATTGGGAACAAGAAATTTTCTAATGAAAGAATATGTCCCGATATGGAGTTAAACTGTTTTTTTTTTTCAACTTGACTCTCCTTGGCATCGATTTTTCTTTAGATTTTAACAAATGGTGGAAATAAATTATGGGAATAAACTGACATAGGCAAACAGAAACCTGGCAAGTTGGAGTCAAAGACATCTTTCAGCAGTAGGAAAAGTAATTGTTATGAAACTATTGTTATGCCAATATTCATACATCTGTTTTCAGCACATCCAAATTCTGACCTAATTAAATTGTGTATGGGACGCAAATGTAGAGAGAATTAAACGTGATAAACTAGTAGCCCCGGAGAACAACTTTGTTCAGAAGTATGAACGATCTTTGGAATTTAGGAATTTGTAAAATATTACAAGAAATTGCTAAGCTCATTCAAACAGTTTTGGAGAGCTGTGATTTTGGCAGTATCGAATTGTAAAGAGAATCTGTAAAATCCACAAAAGCTTTTAAAATTATGTTCCACCTGGAAAATTCTATCAAAACAAATCATGGAAATATGCTAGCATTGAAGTTCCTAATGAATTAGTTGAGAATCGCTGTAATTTAATACATTTTGAAATTATAAAACGAAAAACTGGATACAACGACTTTTTGAAATACTTTTCATTAATATCCAAAAGTCCAAACTCTTCGAAAGCTGCAATAAAAAACCATTTGGCTCACATGTTTGATAAGCAGAATGGCAAAACAATGAACGTGCGAAAACAAAACTCACTGAAGTTTATTTACAAAGAGTTTTTAGTGGTAAAGAGGCAACACACTGATAAGCAAGAATGGTGAATAAATTTTTTAATGAAACTATAAGTAGTGAGATGTGGTCTACCTATGAAAACGAAACCTGGTACTAAGGCTACAAAGTTAAAAAGTTGGGCTCTTTTAATTTTAAATTGATTGATAGAATAATTGCCATTAAAAGGTTTGGAACGAATTAACTTATTAGATGACGACAAAATGCACTTTCTGTAAGAGTGAGAACGTAACTATTGAACATGTATTCTATGCCTGCAATATTACTTCAAAGTTTTGGTACCTTCTTTGGTGTCCGAAGATCGGACAATTCTACAAAAAACGAAACATTTCTTGGAAGTAAACAATTGGACATTTTGTGTAATCTCTTGCTTATATACACCGACTATAGAAGGGTAAACAAAACAGATTAAGTTCCAGTACCAAGAATTGATGACTACATTAACAAAATTTGAAAGGCATCATATGTTACTGAGTTTGTACTTTTGAAAGGATTCTGGCACATTCTACTCATTGAAAGAAGAACGGAAATTGAGGTATTAGTAACTCTAAATGGACTATATCAATATAAATTGATACCATTTGGTATAAAATGTTCTCCTTCAACTTTTCAGCGTCTAATGAACATGGCAACATCTAGTTTAGATAATTGGAAATTCTTTGATTGACTCATAGATGCAAATTGGTAATTAATTTAAGTACAAGTGAGTTTAGATGTGTTTGTGTTAATCTTTTAAAACTTATTGTTGGACACAGTCCAGTTAAACTTATAGAAGTTAAGGCCAAGGCCGTCTCTGAATTCACTGTCCCTATAGTAAGAGGTAGCTGATGCGATATTTGGATATTTGGATATTGCTGGATACTGTCGGAATTTTGTTAACAATTTCCTTAATTTCTGAACACCTGAACAATATATATATATATAGTTACTAGTCTATGGTCTAAAAATAAGTAACAGTAAAGAGTGAAGACAACAAGCTTTGTAAAATTTAATAAATAATTTATTTCCCTAGAATACAAAGTGAAAAACTAACGAAAAAGAACTTACGGTTTTACGAATTACATCCAAAAATAATCCAAGAATTAAAAAATAGAAGTCCTAGAAATAATAAGTCCTGCATTAACTGAGTTCGAGTCCGGATGAAATCCGAAATTGAAGACGATGACGTCTGTTGTGGTCAGCAAAGTGTTGCTGTGTCAACAGTCTCTTGTTGGATCACAGAAAATATTATTTCAGTTTTGAATTCAGTATAAATACCAACGAATGTCCTGATCCAAAATATTTTGTCAGAGCACCTTTTTTTTATTTCCAGGGAAATTAATCACTTGAATTCAATAATTTGAAGAAAATATAATTCAACCCAAACTGATCACAACATAATACTACTTAACGTGTCAAGTGTTTTACGCTCAACTGAATAAACCTTTATCAAAAGAACAAGATATACGACTAATTAAGACGCAAAACAGATTCTCGGATGAGGGTCAAAAGTTCATTGTTCTGGAAAAATATAAGTTTGTTACCAATTGACATATACTTAAAATCATGTAGTCCAGGTATGACTTTGACTCAACTTCATGATTCTTACTCTGAGAAAGATAAAATAAATAAAAAAAGTTGTTTACCAAAATTGTTACTGATCTTGGAACAAGGTCAGCAGCTAGATACAATGTTTCTTTTATTAGTTGTTTATATCAATGAAATAAAAAAATCAGTCAGGTCAAACAGCATGTAATGGAATTAAAAAAATTTAAAACTAACAAACAAACAATTAAATTAATTATGCATAACACTCTCCTTATAAAAGAAAAAGAAAGATTTATATAATAGAGCTTTCTTTTTACCATAGGTCAATTAAACATGAGGTTTAAAAAAAGAACTTTAGAAGAAATCTTATGAATGAAACAAAGTTTACATGAAATAATATATTTCTATACACGTAAATGTGAATCTGTTTTAGTCACACTGTTCACCTTTCTATAATCAGTGCACATGCGGAAGGTTTTATCTGGTTTCGGAATAAGTATACATGGTGAAATCCAATCACTTTTACTCGGTTCTGTAAAATCATTTTCCAGCAAATATTGAATTTCCTTTTTATCAAATATTCCTGTTTGAGAGGGTTCATTCTGTGTGGGTGCTGTCTCACAGGTTTGGAATTTACAATTTCAACGTCATGGTAAATTTTGTTTGTTCTTGTAGGAATATCTGGAAACAAGTGCTCAAGTAATAGCTGTTTAAGTTGGTTCCTTTCTTGTTGTTGCAAATGTGGAAGGTTCTGGTCCAGATTATTCATAATTTCTGAATTCCGAGGATTTGTTACTCCAAAGTCCGATTGCATTCCTTCACTTAAATCTTCACTGAGTGGGACAGGTACAACTAAATTAACTGCATGATTAACTTGGCTGTCTCTCTTGGCTAACATAATCCTTTAACATATTTATGTGGCAAAGTTGTCTTTGTTTTCGCAACCCAGGAGTATTTATGATGTAATTTAAATCATTTACTTTCTTTTCAACTGTGAAAGGACCATAATACTTAGCTTGAAGAGGATGTTGTCGTATGGGCAAGAGAGCCAGAACTCTTTCACCAGGCTGAAAACTCCTTTCCTTGGTATTTTTGTCATGCCTTAATTTCATTTTTAACTGAGTAGAGTGCAGAATAGCTCTTGCAACCTCACAAACCTTTGACAACTTATACTTAAAATTGCAAACGTAATCGAGAAGATTAATTCCAATATCTTCATTGGAAAGAAGTTTCTCTTTCAACAACTTCAATGGTCCACGCACAGTATCCAAACACTATCTCAAAGGGACTGAATCCTAAAGATTCTTGAACTGATTCCTTAACAGCAAACAATAGTAAATGAATGACTTCATCCCAATCTTTACCCGCATCAAAACAACATGACCGAATCATTTTTTTTCAAGGTTTCATGAAATCTTTTTAAAGCCCCTTGGCTCTCGGGGTGATAGGGAAAATATTTGAATTGTTGGATGCCTAATTCGTATATAACTTGCTGAAAAATTCCAGACATAAAATTTGACCCTTGATCAGATTGGACAGATTTAGGATGGCCAAAATGAATAAAAACTTTATCAAAACTTTTACTATTATTTTAGTTTTAATGTTCCTCAAAGGAATTGCCTCTGGGAATCTAGTTGAGGCACACATAACGGTCAACAAGTATTGGTTACTTGGTCATAGGTAAGGAACCGACACAGTCTACAATAATTCTGCTAAATGGTTCGTCAAATGCAGGAGTAGGCTGCATGTGAGCCTTAGGTATCTTCTGATTGGGTTTTCCTACCATTTGACAAGTATGACAAGATCTGCAGTATTTACAAACATCACTTTTAATGTTTGGCCAATATAAGTGATTCAAGATCTTGTGATAAGTCTTGTTAATCCCTAAATGACCAGCCAAAGGAGTTTCATGGGCCAGACTAAGTATTTCCTGTCTGTAAGATTTTGGAACTGCAATTTGATAGTTCACTTACCACTCGTCACCAGCAGGTACATCGGGAGGTCTCCATTGTTTCATAAGATTCCCATTTTTAATGAAATAACAGACAGATACTTCAGTGGCTTCAGTTTCACTAATGGCTCTCTGAAACAAACAGGAGACCTCAAGATCTTTTACCTGTTCGACGACAAGTGCTTGTCGTTTGTCACCCTGATTAGAATAAATAGAATGAGTAGTTAAAAGAGGATCACTGTGATCAATACCTTTTGATTGATCCAAACAAGGAGTGAAAGTGACCTCATCGAAAGCCTGACCAATACATGTGTCAACTAAAGGAATACTTTCCTGATCAACATCATTCTCAAGAGCTTTCTTTATCATAGTACTAGTAACTGCACATGCTGGGTATAAATCACGGAATTCTTTTTCAATAGGATCGACTTTCTGATCCAAATAAAGCTTGTCAGTTACAAGTGGATTAACCACAACCTTATCTCCAGCTAGGTCATTGCCTAGTAATAAATGAATGCCCTCAATGGGTAAAGAAAACACTGTTCCGACTGTCATGGGTCCTGAAACTAAGTCTGATGACACATTTACAGAATGGAGAGGAACATCAACAAAGCCGCACTCTACTCCCTGAATAAGAACACTCTCATTAGAACAGGACTTCTCAGAAAAAGGCAAAGTACCTGATAATAAAAGACTCTGAGAAGCTCCTGTGTCTCTTAAACTTTTAAGAGGGATGGGATTGGCTGAAACAACCAAGAGTGATATAGAACCCTCCGATATGAATGATTCATAATTCTGAATAATAAAATCAGACTAAAGTTAATGAGACGCAACAAATGTATTGCTTTCAATACATGACCTTGACCTTGACCTCTTAGAAACAAGAGCATTTGGATTAGGTCTGTCTTGATTCTGATGCTTATTTTTCAATTTGTAGCAATCAGAAATAACGTGTCCTTTTTTCTTGCAATAGCTACACGTGGGAAGTGATAAGGATTTTTGATCAAGCTTATCAGAGAATTGATTTCTAAACGTTGTGCCAAATTGAAATTTAGAAGGGCACGAGCAGCGTTTTCCAAGGTTTCGACCTTATGCTCATCAAGATAAGTCTTAATGTCACTATGGACACAATTTTTGAACTCTTCAAGTAATACAAGTTGTTTGAGATTGACCTAATCTTTATTAACCTTTCGAGAAGAGCGCCACCTATCAAATTGTCGCTCTTTTTCCCATGAAAATTCAACCTAGGACAGATCAGTTGATTTTCTAGAATTCCTAAAACCTTGTCGATAAGCCTCAGGGATTAACTCATAACCCTTCAAGATATAGTCCTTGACCACATCATAGTTTTGGAACAAGGTCAGCAACGAGATACAATGTTTCTATTATTAGTTGTTTATATCAATAAAATAAAAAAATAAAATAAAAACTCAGTTAGGTCAAACAGCATGTAATGGAATTAAAATATTTTAAAACTAACAAACAAACAATTAAATTGTATATATATATATATATATATATATATATATATATATATATATATATATATATATATATATATATATATATATATATATATATATATATATATATATATATATATATATATATATATATGCAATTTAATTGCTTGTGTGTTTCTTTAAAATTTCATTTTTATTTTATTTATTTCGTTACGTTATTTTAATGATAACATTATTCACTGGATTTGATTTTTTTTTTCGAAAAATTCAGTTTTCTTTTTTGACCTGATAAACACGCATTTTGTTGCTACATTATATTGTTAGCTGACCTAGTTCCTGACCTTGGTTCAGAATTCGTATACACAGAGAGAAAATGACTGGTCTTTATCAATGTCATGTTCGGCCCACGTGTTAGCTCTGTTGTAAAGAAATCTTTATTATATTTTTTATTATTGAAGTTTATAGTAAGATTCGTTCAGTAGAATCAAATTCATCCATGGAATACGTGACACTCACCTGTTACTTTACTGCGTTGTTCGAGCTAAGTGACCACGTGACTCCACCATGTGATCTAAAATTGAGGGTTAAAACAGATGTTTTTAGTATTTTCAGTGAGTCGTAAATTAATACATTCGGAGCTCAGAGGTATTTTTGTGTTGTGACCAGTTGAGTTGAAATTTTTATTTATAATACTTTATATTCCCTGGAAAATACCAGTGCTCATCACAATTTTTGGACAAAGACATTTATTGGAAATTATTCGGAATTCTAAAACCGGAATATTGTTCTTGATTCATAAGATTCAACGAGATACTGTTGACACATCAGTACAATACTGCATTCATATGACGTCATCGTCCTCCATCTTGGAACTTCATCGGGATTCGAACTTTGATTCATTTAGAACTTTTTAGTGACAAGACTTGAATTTTTAAAATTCTAGGATTAATGTTTGGATTAGAATCACAAACTGTAAGTCCTTTTTCATATTTTTACCTTGTTTTCTATGGAAATAAATTATGTTTGTTAAATTTTACAAAGATTGTTGGCTTCACTCTTTTCTTTGTTACTTTGTACGAGCCTATACACGTAACAAAACTGACCATCATCCTGGTTGTGCTATTATGTATTAGCTTTTATGTAAATGTTGTTTACTTCAGATTTACTCATTCTATATATTAACATCAGTCTTAGTGGAATAAATTTTACTTGTGTTCAGTTTTCATTTGAAAGGATTCATTTATTTAAATTACTGATTGGAATTATTAAGTGATCTTGAAGAACAGTTTTGTAAAAAAAAAAAATGCTATTAGGAATTATCTTTAAATTCATTCAGTGGCATATTGGATTATATCATTTTGATGAATCAAGACTGTTAGCACATCAGCACTATTCTAGAACATTGGTTCATCGGCACATTACAGATTGGTATTCATTCGGAATACAACAAGAATTCATCTGGAATATCCCATAGTTTTGGATTTGTGATAGATCTTTATGGACTATTTGGATTTGAATTATAATACTTTAAATTTAAAAAAAAAATTGTCACATTGTATTCTAGGAAAATAAATTATTTGCTGAATTTCACTAAACTGTTGGCTTTCGCTCGCTTTTATTACGTATGATGCTGATTTCGTGTTTTCAAGTACTTTGTCTCTTTAACACAAGGTTCTGTAATACTACAACTACTACTACTACTACTACTACTACTACTACTAATAATAATAATAATAATAATAATAAGATATATGGGCAAGTAGAGTAACATGCAAACCTATTATATAGCAGAAGAAAAGAAAAAATTATATATGTATGCATAGCAGAAGCGTATGCACTATATCAAGTACTGTTAAACATTTTCTTTGTGGCGATCGAGCTGAATCACATATACGGTAACATCTCCTTAAGCTACTTATAAAATGCTCAACTTTAGCAAAAGATAACGACACTCATCATTTCATCTTGTGGACTTCACCTTGGGGATGGAAATTGTAACCCGGTTGATCGCACATTCTCAAGGTCAACGTTATTATTCATCATTAGTGGATAAAAATACTGATATATAAAATATCTGGAATGTCACATACCAAAAACGTGGTATGGTCACGTGACCTATAGTGTTGTTATAAAGCGAACTGCACAGGTTTGATGCCAGTTTATAACTTGATAGCACTGAGAACAGAGAAATAATTTGTGCACTCCACATTTTATTTTATTACAATCTATAAAATTTTAAAACTTTTATGAAGAATGTTGCAGTTTTTTATATTCGCCGCCATTTTGGCTTACACAAACTCTATTCGATGCCCTCAGATATTTTGTGACAAGTTCAGATGTCCAGATGCTTCCGCCTGCGATGGTATCATTAAGAGGGGATTCTGTGGATGTTGCGACATTTGCGAAACCGAGCTAGGTAAAGATTTAAACACGTAACTAATATTTGATAAAATTATGCTTACAATTTAAATATTGATTGAAGGACACACACTTACAGAATTTTTTATTTGTTTTGTAAATAACTTTTCTTAATAACCTAAATTAATTTAATGGGTTTCCTCTATGTCGTTATTGCTTTTGCTCTGGTCTTCAGGATCAAACTTCATTGGTCTGTGATTTACTATAAGTTTTGTACCACTGTGTGTATGGTACACCTACTTAACATTTTCGGGTTGATTGCATTTTCTAGCAACTACATAATTTTCGAGCAAATACACGATGATTTATTGCATGATTTAAAAGTAACTATGTAGCATTATGGAATCAAACTCCAACAAACATTATTAGCTGAAACGTTTTCTTTCAAGGGAGAATATCTAAGATTATCGTTTTCTATTTCGTCAATTTTCTATTTTGTCAATTTTAAGTCCTACTGGGAATCATTTTCATCTGAGTAAGAATGTAATTGATTCATGTATGGTCCCATTTTCTAGTTTTGCCATTAAAGAATATTTCTTATCGTAGTGTCAAAATATTTAACGAGACAGAAATTTACGCACTCTTGAAGGTTTTTTTTTTTTATCTTAATTTATTTGATATTGTACATACGCTTCTGGTAATGTTGCAGAAAAATAACTTGAAACATTAATGCGCTTCAGTGAGTGTAAATTATTAGCCGGGAAAAGCCATTTCCCCTGGCACTGAAGGCAGGAAGCCCGCGCTTACTGTTATTTAAGTTTTTGTGATCATGGCTGCAAATCTAACCCAGCAAAGATAAAGCAGAAAAATTGATGATAACAGGGTCAAATTTTGATCAATTTTTGAAAATAGTTTGTAATATATTGTTACGTGCCCTTTATGTATAAACGATTTAGAAGGTGAACTGTGGCTACTTGATTTTTACAATGCCTAAAAGAGTTGAAAAATTATTGTAAAGATCGCCAATTTGTGTAGAGGCAGTACTTGAGGCGTTCAGTTTTAATCATTTTTCGAACTTTTTTCATTATATATCTAAGTAAATTGTTACTTAAAGATGCGTTAATGGTGGACTACTTCTGCAGTACCTTCCATGTCCGAGCAGACGAAAACTGATTGATACGATTAAATAGAGGCTGACTGGCATTTCCTTCTATGCATGCATGTATACTTATCTTTTTCCTTCTGCAGATGTAAATAGTTTTATCTGCTGCTATACGTGCTCATGCATCTCATTATTATTATTAGTAGTAGTAGTAGTAGTAGTGTTATTATTATTATTATTATTATTATTATTATTATTATAGGCCCTTGTGCTAAAGAGAGGAATGACTTGAAAGCCCGGCTTCAGCATAATACAATTAACGGCATGCCACCTTTAGGTCTATCGTTACCTGTTTGTATGCCAGATGGATACTACGCTGCTAAACAGTGTCGCGGCTCTCGGTCAGTATTGATTGATTTTAGTGTTTGTGCAGCTGGATAGTGTGGGCGTAACAGAAATGTGTTGGTTTTAACGGCATTTTTAACACAGTAATGCCTGTATCATTCCGAGAAAATTTAAGTGCCCTTCATAAGGGCACACCTAGGCGGCTAACGAGGGCTGACCTGGTAGCTTTCGAACTCGCGACCCTTGGAGCATGAGTCCAAATCTATGCAAATTGAGGAAACGAGGCGTCCGAGACCGAAATACAAAGGAGCGAGTTTGCGAGCCCCATATACATCGGGCGAAACCACAGTATCCAACAGTCCAAACAATATCATTTTATATTATATTCCCGAAGCCATTAATTAAAACATATTAGTTTGAAATAGATTTCGCAAAATTAAGATGAACACAAACATGTTTGAACAAACATCTTGCTCTGGTTATTTGTACTATGACTGAAATACGCACAAATATATATTAGTATTCACACACCAACCCACCAACCCATCTGTTTGTACCCCTATCGCTTTTGAATTCAGAAGGCGTCGATGATATCAAAAACGCATAAAACATCTGTTTCATTAATTGATTTATTGGTTCTAACCCGATTATCGCCTGGTAGTCCCAAACACTATCTACTAGTTAGAGTTTTGAATCAAACGGGAGTTTCATTAGCACCATATTTGGCAGGGCCTGTCTATGTTTTCAAGCAACAGGTGTGATGCAGTTCAATGTTTTTGATAATCTCAATAATTCAGTAAAGTTTGGTGTTGCATCTCTTTGAACACATCTATACAATAGTTCATCCTATTTATTTGTTTAATTTGTTTAGGAATATTATAAGTAGAAATTGCAAATACTGGACGCAGACGACACAGCTTTTAGTGAAATTGGCCATTCTAGAAACCAGCCTGTCTGCTTCTTTACATCAGGAGCTCCGTTTTCGTTGAAACCCCAGTTAGGGACCCCTTGGTCATAATAAGGTTAGAAATTATAAATCAATGAATACAATAACTATGTTTTGTACATTTTTATATCCTGAATGCCTTCTGTGTTTTAAGATCGGTCGGGGTGGGTGGGATACAAACAAACCGGATGGTGTGAGGATACTATACACCCAGCTGGTAACTTTCTTTGCATATCCACTTACAGAGCGTTTTACAAGCACTTAATATTCGCTTTTAGGCAGTCTCAGGACCCATGATGATAATTACCTAAACGTTAATGTTTCATTGATGAAATCTGCTGATATGATGACAGAAAGGAAATGAATTGGAAGTATAAGGATTAAATGATCATAGTTGGGTATTTATCGGACTTCATTTATTTTTTGATTGATTAGGTAAGATTTATGCATCGATAAATACCCAACCATGATCATGTAATCCTATAATATGAAGTAAACTCACGTATATCGCGACGCAATAGTGCGCACAATATTAAGTTAGGCATGCTATTTACACATGCACAATTTTTGTATATATAAACGAAGCAATATTTATCTACAGTTTTGTGTTCGGTTTATTATTTATACACTGTTTAATATGCAATTTATTATTTAATAAAGATATATAATAAATAAATGATAGTTTGGTAATGTTGGTTATAGTGGTCTCGCTCGAAGAACACGGGGCTCATATACTTTGCTCTCGCCCGCAGTATCCCAGCGTGCAAATAATATAATCTTTATATATGACGTTAAGTGAATTTACGTACTGTTAAGTCGTGTTGTAGTGTTATGTTCCTTAGCAACATATTCGTATGGTCAAACGTGCTTGATAACGCCAATAAATGAAAAAGTTTACCGGAAAAATCCACACAATGTAAATGCATAAGAAACGACTCGAAGGGAATAAACTGTATAATAATGATCATTATTTTAGTGGTTGTGTTGGAAGCATTGGGCAACACCCAAATTCAACAGGAAGAGTTTACGAGCCCATTACATCAGGGTAGACCACACCATTCATCAGTACAAAGTCTGTTTATGTCCTTTTACTTCCCATTTGATGCATGATAAATTGAATTTTAAGTATTTCACACAAAAAGAAAATTAATTCAATGTTTGAAAATAAATCTTGTTAAAATTATTTCTGTTACACAGGACACGCGCAATATCGCACAGGATGAAGTGATTGTACTTACATATATCATATGATAAACCTGACGTAAAGTTCATTGCGCAGGAATACATGCTTAACAGTAATAGCAGACATCACCAAATATGTTGAACATTTAGTACATCATACAACGGAATGCTTTTCCATAGGAAATCAGGCAGTGGTAAAGAATAATCCACTTTGTTTGTTGAATGTATTTTTTCTTTCTTTCCTTCTTTAGGTTAATTTAGTTATTGATTTTGTTAGCGTTGAGTTTATTAGTATATGCTTGTTAAAGGGATCAATATCAAGAAATTAAATTACGCCTGAATTTCTAGATTACGATTCTAGAAAGCCACGAAGTATTTCCAGTTCAAACAATGACTGATTAAAAACAGGGCATGTGGGTTTACTGAGTCTAGAAATGTTATAAATAAGAAGTACCGCAACTTTGTTATAAAAAGCGTTTGAATCTAAACACAACTAACCATAACACACGAACTTGGACATTATCCTCAATCTTTGTGAAAATTTTTAAATTTATAAGTTTTTTTTAACCACTAGAATTAGTCCACTGTACTCAAGGTTTACTGCGTCCGGTCAAACACACAAAGAACGGGACAATAAACCAATAAAATTATATTAAAACGATTTGAGGAGAATACACTCAATATTCATAAAATTTCTTCTTCAGATGTTTCTGTGTAGACAAAAATGGTGGCAGAGCTCAACGTTATTCGGCAAACATATGGGAGGCGGAAGGAATGAACTGCCGTAAGTTTCTCATTTAATGAACCTGCAACATTTAAGAAGACTCCACCCTCAAATTTGAATAGCTGTTTCATTCCCATATTCTATCTTTAAATAAAATAAAAAGATTGATAGACATGATTAAGTTGTTAAAATGCAAGAGTTATAAAGATTTTAAATTGCACTTATTATATAGCCAAATTTTCTATGTGGCCCATTTGATTGTAAAAAAGATCCTGTCCGACTACCGATTTTATTCTTGTAAAAAATATGTTAGGTGAACACTAACACCTACATGAGTGATTAGATTGCAGAACGGTTTATTGGAATGCTTCTTTTGCGATAGTTGATTGATGTATGCCACACCCAGCTGAGAGGTTAATTTATAGCGTAGGTTAGGTTTTATTTTGACAGTACAGAAATCCTTTAGTTTCTGTGTACATAATTATGAGGAATATGTTTATAGTGGCGTTCTTTTACTGGCATCATCCCAACATTGAAACATCCTCTTCAAAACAAACTTTTTGCAAGGAAAGGTGAGACATTTATTCTTACTTGTTCACTTATATATTATTGATTGAATGATTTATTTCTTAGAGTGCGCAAGAGATGAGTTTCAATATCAAGAAAGCGGTTTGCTCGGTAAAGTCTTCAACTGTGCCTCAAACGGAAACTACGAACCGATCCAGTGCACCGGTTCTCAGTGCTACTGCGTCGACCAGAACGGAAGTCAGATCGGCACAACCACCGTTAATATTGCTATGATCGACAGTCTTAACTGTTAGGCAAGTAACTGTATCTGTCTGTCTGTCTGTCTGTCTGTCTGTCTGTCTCTCTCTCTCTCTCTCTCTCTCTCTCTCTCTCTCTCTCTCTCTCTCTCTCCAGGATCCAACTCTTTTCATCCGCTCACCTCCATCTATCTGTTTATCTATCTACCACCCACCTACATATTATATACTTTCTTACCTATGCGTTCGTATCCCGTACATTAGAACTGAATCTAAGTTTTCTTCAAACATACGTATTTTACAAGTTTGAAAAGTCTTTTATGGAAAAAATATTGCAACCTATCTCAACATTATGTCTATATTATATTCAATGAAAGAAAAATCAAATTAATACCGATTTAAGTACATCTTTTCTTCAGTTTTGTTGTAAACAATGAGCGATGGCATTTGCTGTTCACCTAGCCTTCCTTGTGCCATGCAAAAATGTATGTAGACCTTACAATGTTTGTTGATAATTATTATCTAAAACTACTTACTCTACTAAATATGTACTTATCTTCCTTGAAATATAGTTTTCGGTATAGTCTGGGTCAGCTTCGTTTATGTAGCATTGCTGTTGAATGGATATTTGTTACATAACAAGATCCTTCAATATAATATATCTTACTCAACCAGATCGATCAATATAATAATTGTAACATATCAAGACCGGTAAATATTGTTACGTATATCTATATTTTTTTAACTCCCGGTACTTCATTTTATTTAATTTTCGTAATGTTATTCATTTTTGTCAACTGTATAGAATATCTTTTGTTGTAAATTGTGTACGTAACTTGGCTTGTTAAGAACAATTGCATCGGATCAATAAATAAATGTTTACGTATGTGTTGGTAATTATTAATAATAATCTTAATAAAGACTTAAAGTGGCGCCCATTGCGTAGTTTATCAGTGATTGATGGGATTTCAACGTTTCCAGAATAATTCTGTAGCTTCCCATAGGTTGCGTGAGGTCACGTGAATATTCTTAACTCGACGTAAAATCAATAGCATATGGTGCCTCGTGGGGTCTATTGCGAAGTACATTTGCAATATACGGTGTATATAAGGAGAAAATTAAGCATTCAGATTCATTCCGAGTTCTGAAGTCACTCACTTATGTTCCCGTTGTAAATCTGCAGACGTGTTTTATGTTGTACTTAAATCTTTTTCGAGAGGAAAAACATGTGTTTGGACTGCTCAGTAGAAATAGAAAGTGCTCAATATTTGGACTACAATATTATTCTGGAACTGTTATAAATTATTGGAAGGAATTCTGGACAACGCCATCTTGATAACGTTACGGTTCTTGGAGGACCAGTACATTTCCGGTATTGAAATTTATAATGAACTTATTTAGGACTTTCACAGACTATTATAGTGACTAATTTGGATTTACTTCATAATACTGTAAGTTACTCTCACATATTTCATTTATGACTTTGACAATTAAATTGTTTGTTAAGTTTTATAAAACTTGTTGGTTTTGCTTCTTTTATGTTGTCTAAATGTGTGACCATAGAGTCTTAACAATCTAAGTACTATTTACTCTACATACAAGGTTTCTCTCTCTCTCTCTCTCTCTCTCTCTCTCTCTCTCTATATATATATATATATATATATATATATATATATATATATATATATATATATATGCTTGAAATATATGTAAAATACAGATTTTACCCTGCCAATAAAAATACGTACATTTAAAATAGATACATTTTATCTATATTTTAAATCAGACGATTTTTGAGACTGAAAATCTGCTGAACATTATTCTCTTCTTGCTGGCTATGTATGAAACTAGTAAGATAAAAATAATTTCATTGTATGAATTTTATCTCTCTTTTAGAATTCACCATCCCACCGACTCCCACCGCATTGATGAAACAATAATTTGGATGTTATTATATACTCATTGAAGGATTTCTCCAAACGGGCCTACCTTATATTATACGACATTTTTGTCTGAAATATCATCATGTGTTAGGAACTAATCTTTGTTATTCTAAAAAACTCATTGCTCATGTAGCAGACGCTGGAGCTTTTGATATATTAGATTTGTCTGTGGATGAACTAAGCAAGCAAGCATTTGAAAGAAGAGATGATAACGTTGACGATGTTGAAGAATTTGAGTCACAAGAGAATCAACCAAGCAAACGCCTGAACGTGATATATACCATGTCTAGCGATGGCTTTATGACAATTAACGTGAGAAATGCAGGGTTGGAAATGGAGGCAATTGAAAATATTATTCTGATCATTTAAATACTTATTTAGGATAAATGTTAATAACAATTCGCAAGTCGAATTGTTCAGACTATGAACCATGCTGTCTGAAGCTTATAACACGAAATATTAAAGAATACTATCCCATCTCTCTCAGAGACCGATCATTTACAAAATCGTCCAAGCACTAAATTTGAAACCAAAAAGCAACTGAACAAGGCTGGTATTGATAGAAATGGGCTCTCTTACCTAGCTGCTTTGCTATGTTTGCTGTACTTTCTTGAGACACTGTTTGGATTTAGGATAGAAGTCATACAGGTCATGTAGTTTAGGTTCCTCCAACAAAGAGCATGCAAGTGCATGGGCATACGAATATGTCATCTATAGCTGTTAATAACAATAACAATAAATGTATTTACCTTTCTGCATCTTGAATTTCTTCAAAATGGGCTTTCTACGTTATTTCTGATATTAGAATTACATGGGTTCCAAAAATTGTCAACAGCACGAAATTGTTCTGCAAGCTAGACTACATTTCCAAAAGATATCACGCTCCAAAGGAGAATTTACTGCACTCTAAAATGAAATGAATTTGATATTCGATAACGACAAATATGTAATCCTGCATTTTCTTAATACATTTCAATTTAAAAAATTTCATTTCTTTCATCTTATGATACCTAGATATCAATGGCAGAACAGAAATACACATACAGCGTTCTCTCAAGGCCAATCCCTGCAGCCACACGTTCTTGGTAAGAACTAATAACTCCAGTCCATCACAACTAGATAAGAAGATTTCAGCCAGATCGACAGAAAATACCCAAATCCCTTAATTACATACCAACTTAAAAGATTGTTCAAAGGCTCAGTTGTTTACATTATGACTCTAAATTTCAATTTTAAGTAGATCAAAGGTGGTGCTGTGTGCGTGACTATTGCCATTATTCAATTGTCTTTTTCTCTTTTTCTTTTAGTGCGTTCTTTTTATGATTCAAACTAAAGTAGCAAATCAAATATGTCAAGGTTACTGCATTTGTATACGGAAGTATGAGCTTGTTTTTTTTTTTTTTTTTTTGTTTTTTTTCCTGAGCTATACTTCACTCTTGACGGCGTGCATTATAGCTCAGTAGAACTCGTTCATCTTTTTCAGTACGATGCAGTAGCGTATAAGTATAGAATATAAATGGAAATTGATTGCTAATTTCTATTTGCCTTTAATTCGAGATAACATTGTACCCAGTGTAAACTTAAATAAAAAAAACAACCTTTGTTGAAAACAAAATGCGTTTTGCTTCAGTCTTACTTCAGATTAAACATATAAGAATATTTGGTAGCAAGACAAATATGGCCTACATTTTATTATGCTCGAAGGCTACTTTCAGTTTATATTGTCTGCATTTACATTTTTGAGATCGAGATGGCGATTCCCTCTCATTTATATACTATTGTTACAAACCAGGGGTATTTGCTTGACCGAGCCGTGTCATACCCTGGCGCGATTCCGCTAGAAGTTGTTTAGTTTACCCTTATTCCAAAGACTTCCATACAACTTCTGTTGTAAATTAGAAAGACCAAAGTATCCATTCTATAAATAATTTTATTCTAATCAATACAAGACTACAGATCTCATAACTTTCCAATTGTCTTTCAACCGCACATCTGCATGGTTTCTCTTCATCAACTTTCCGTTCCGTCAGCATCTCACTCCGTAAAACCATACAACTTCCCCTAACACAGGGAACTATTTTTATTACGCCACCTTAGGTCAGTCAAATCATGGTTTCGAGTCACATTTCGCCTGTAAAATTGCATCACATTTGCCACCGTGGTGACATAAACGGTATCTACCGACGACAGAACAGTCTCTTCTTGTTTATTCCATTGTGTAATTGACCAGTCTCCAAACATAAATACTGTACCTGGAGTCACACAACCAATGTACACAACTAGATTTTAATAGGGACTATGGAACGACAGGGACACTCATGCGGATCTGACCTGAATTCACCAAACGTAAACCATGGCATCATGGAAACTCACTAACACTTCACTCCGTGACATTTAATCCTATTAATTGGCTAATTATTTTCGGCTAAGGAATATTTCCACTGGACCGAGTTCCAATAATCAAACAAGTAATCACAAAATTCTAAGAATTCCTTAAAACTGGGCGCTATAACCAAATGCGCATACTCCAAATTTTTTACACTATTATATGACTCCAGTCAAGAATGATAATTGTATGTTAGTAAACCCCGTTAGGCACAGATGAAACAGTTTCCATGATAACATAATTTCTACCTTACTTATGATTTGATTATGGTCGTACTCAAAACACCTTATTAAACTAAACTGTACAGAGCATTGAAAAATATAAGATAAGGGCTGATGTAGCACACACCATCAAAACGTTTTGAAAAGCAACGGCTTTGTTCTAGTACAGAATCAAAATGTAGTATTATGTGTTACTATGAGCCTTTCAACATAAAGTGTATGATCAAGACGTAGTCTTGTGTGTTACCTTGAGCATTTCTTCTTAACGTGTATACATTTTATAATTGCGAATACATGAATAAGTCCACTGTATATATTTGTAATTTATACCAAGCATACGTAAAAGATTTATACGGAGAAATCGATGATTTTATACATGCATAATTTTTAGTTCAATCTTTAAAATTAAATGAGTTCCTATGGGTTTACGCCTAAGCTATTATCTTTTCGTGCATCTTTGCATGATTACAAATAAGTGAAAGAATTTTAACCAAATAACAGGTTTTAGTTTCATGAAAAACAATAAAATTAATATGTTGTTGCAACCATAGGAACAGTTGTTGCATATTCAGAAGAAAAAAAATCAGAATAAGTATGTATGGTTTTCTTAATGGCTCCGATAAGATGCATTGAAAGGCGATTGTTGCGATAGGTGTACACAACGAGCAGCGTCATATTCAATGGGCATGGGTCCATAATATGCCCAGGTTTTGAATATCAAAATTATATGTCGTAAGCACAAAATCCTTTAAGATAGCTTTCGCTGATAGACTTTGAAATTTTAAAAAAGGTAAATAAAGAAGGATCACACGACGAACTGACACTAAATTAAACAATAAATAAGCCACATTTTTAGTTTTTGAACTTCCAAAGTTTATTTTCTCCCTGACTTTGAAACAGAAATCACAATAAAGCACATGGAAGTACCTTCGAGATCCTTTCTCAAGAGATTGTGATAAGAAAAAACCGACATTTTAGCAATAAATTACAGCTTCTATGTCTTTTATTTTCCTTTTCTGTTGCCATTATTGATTCATAATATGTGGATGTTGGCATAAAAAATAAATATATCGTAAAGAATTTTTTTGTCGATCATCTGTTAAACAGCTTAAAATGCAACGAAAGACTGATTAATGCGCAATAATTTATTTTTAGATCTCGTTAACAAGATCAGTTTGAAGTGCGCCTAAAATAAATAACTTTAATTGGGAACAATTTGCTAAGTTTTTCAATGCTTTAAAACTTATCTTTGATTTCATATTTGTGAATCATTTTTCCCTTATTAATGTGTACTGCTTTTCAATTACTTCATACACAATGTGTCCATCCGTGCATTTAAACTTGTTGTCATTAGTCTGATCTTTCTTACTGGTATATCATTGAAGATACACTTCTAAAGCTAAAAGAGTTGCAAGTGGAACTGTGAAATAACAAATATGTAGACAAAGTATAATCAAATATATATGCCTGCTTACATTTACTTATATCACATACATATTGTATGCCTTCATGGATACGACAATATTTCATTCACTTGCTCTGAATGATAATAATTTGTATTCCCATGTTGTCATGAAAAGTTACATGCTACTTTGCATCCATTCTTAAGCATTAA
Source organism: Megalonaias nervosa (assembly GCA_016617855.1). Taxonomy (NCBI): domain Eukaryota; kingdom Metazoa; phylum Mollusca; class Bivalvia; order Unionida; family Unionidae; genus Megalonaias; species Megalonaias nervosa. Next base: position 26,056 of record JAECUM010035040.1, read on the forward strand.
AACGATATCTATCTTAATGTTGGACATCAGCAAAATGGCAATTTTATTTTCATGTGCTATGTTTTAACAGACCAGACTTTTCTCTCATCTATACTTGGTGGTAAACGGATATACATTGCTGATATTGTTATTGATGTTCTTTTTATTACACTTATAAAATATATCAGTCACCTCCACAGAAAAAAAATTAAATTTAAGAACAACATAGCTTTGTATTGGCAAAGGCTTTGTTGACACAAATCTACATTGTCATAAATTCAACAGGTTTAAAGAGGAGACAAAACTATCACCTCGGTAAGATGATAATGACAATGTCAGTAACATGAGATAATATGTATGTATGTATGTATGTATGTATGTATGCATGCATGCATGCATGCATGCATGCATGTATGTATGTATGTATGTATGTATGTATGTATGTATGTATGGATTGTAGATAATTAAAGTGAATGTTTTGGATAAATTGATGTGAGCTCATCTATTTAACTTCTCTCAGATTATCTTGTACGTGTCCACTTTCTTTACACTGACTTCAATTCCAGCTAAATATCTAGTGAAAGCAGGAATAAGTTCCTGGTGTATCATTAACCTCGATACAAAACAAAATTGGTAAGAGATAAGTAATGTTCAAAACTGTTGTTTTCTAAACAACAACAACATAATCAAGCAGCTTATTTTCTAATCTATCATGTGGTCTATGTGGTTAGAGCATCGATCTCGGAGGTCGCATGCTCAAACCCCGGCCTAGCCATACCAAAGACTGATAAAAATGGTACTAATAGCTGCCTCGCTGGGCGTTCAGCATTAAGAGATTAGTGTTAGGAATGGTCAACCTGGTGTCAAGATAATGTGACTGGGTGGGACATCATGCTACATGTCTGCCATATGATGCCTCAGTGCTAGACATCACTATAAACTCACCACTGCAGACATCGTAGCTATATGATTGCAAAATTGTTAAAGCTACGTTAAAAATCCAAATCACACACACACGTATTATTTTACTAAAGAAGTCAAAACGATAATGGAGCGATAATAAAAATGATATAGTGTAAGTGTATCCTTCCCAGTATCGTCTGCTGGACGCAAGATTTCCGTCTCCGGCTGACAATAAAATGGCACAAAAATAAAGCAATGCAGTATAATTATCGAATATGCATTTATTGGAGAAAGGGATTATATTGCTGTCTTATGAATTTTTCTCTACTTGTAAAGCAACGATATGTATCGAATAATTGTTTGAAAGAGGTGATTTTAGAACTTTTAGCAGTAATTGATCTTACCCCCCAAAAAACCAGCACGGCAACATGCTGCCTATATATATCATAATGTTGCATGTCTCAGTTTTAAGTTTCAACTGGTTGCTTATATTTGTCATTATATATACCAAGTCTATTTTATTGTACTTATTAACCATTTGTTGATACTTTCTCGAAATTTATCACTTTGTACTAAATTTGTAAAATTTAAAAAACCCATAAAATACCATTGTTACTGCTTTCTAACCCCTAAATTTCACACTTTATACAGCGTTTTCTGTAAAATTTATATTGTTTTTCTTTTTTACAGCATTTTAGTCAGAAAATTTAATATTCATATAGATCCGATTTTGTTTAGTGATTAATTTGTCCTGATTTTATTTGTTCTACTTAATATTTACATTTCTTTATTATATTTTAAAATTTATTTATTATTTGCAGAAATTACATGCCCTTTATGATATAAAAAGTAGTCAAAAAATTTAAAATATAGAAAGTACTCATTACAATCTAATAATTTATTAACTTAACAAATGCTTATGACCCACACGCATTTTATTATCTGCAACAGCTACATACCATTACTCACGTTAGGTTTTAATTGTTGTAATTTTAATAAAACAAGTTAGATTTTTGACAGCATAAAACTTTTAAACACATAAATGAACGAGATTTTTTTTCTTCTGGTCTAAACAAATGCCCGTTGCCAAATTGATTTAAAAATAGCCTTTGAAAGAATTAGCACAAACTGTCGGAGAGAAACTAAAGGTATGAAGAAAATATAGAAAGTTGTGCTTAATTCCATATAGAACCAGCATTTAAGAAATACATTTCGTTGAAACCCATAAAGAAAAACATTCAGCAGATAGCTAAATAAAATTACTATATTTGTATATTATCTGCATAAAGGATAGCTAAATAAATAAAATTCCTATACTGATATATTATCTACCTAAAGGACATACCTTGATAGGTTTAGCAAAGATAAGAGCTAAAACAGTTAGATAAAAGTGTATTAAACCTGTAATACCTGAAAGTATTAAACTTTAAGAGTTACATAAAAATGTATTAAATCTGTAATACCTGAAAGTATTAAACTGTAAGAGTTACATAAAAATGTATTAAACCTGTAATACCTGAAAGTATTAAACTTTATAGAAAACAAAGAGTTCAAGAAGATTTACTAGATTTCTGTATACCTCAACTTACATCGACTGAACTGAACATTACTTGGGATGGATTTCAATATGTTTATGAATTATTTCTGGCTAATAGGAGTTACTCATGATTATGGGTATTTTAATCTAATGAAGGATATATAATCCTTGCTATTAAAGACAAAATTAAACACTAAAAGCGACACAGTTTTAATGGGAATCAGTTGAACAATGATAGCTTCAGCGTTTAAAGAACAATTTAAATAATCAACAGACCAAAAGGAATAAAATTATTTAAAGAATCAAATTTAAAGTGTCAACATATGAAGGATGCGAAAACCTTTAGAATTAATGAATTTCACTTGAAGGATGTACGATGTGGATTAAGCGGATTGATAAAATAAACCTGGGCTCTATTGGATATTTAAGCTAAAAGGTGGAAACGAGTAAAGAACATGACCGGACTGGATCAATAATAAGAAATGTCCCTCTTAAACTCCTTTTCATTTTTTAATTACATACATAAAATCATTTAGACTCCTGTATTCTTTATTCATTTTAACTTACTCTTTTTAGTATTCTGCAAAATTTCTTTAAGAATTTTATTCTGTTTTCACTTTTGTTTCTCTTTTTGAATTTTGTTTGAGGCAATTTTAAATTACTTTTCTTCCCAGTCTATTTTGTTAAAACAAATCATCATTATCACTCTCACAGAATTGTGTATATTTATTGCTTATGTATTATATTTGGAATAAAATGTACACGAGTTTCGATTTTGCGTACAGTGTTACCTGAGGGTGGTTTATTTATATCGTACTCTATTTCAATATAAAGTGTTAGGTTCACTACTTGCTGTAAGTGCAACGTACTTACAATGAGAAAACCGATATACCTGAGCTCAAGGCCGTGTGTTGTAGCATAGCATTATAGTTACGGATTGTGGTAGAATCTAACTTCACATTACGAAAAGTCTTGTCAGTGAGCGATCCACTTTACAGCGTAATATCTCCAACTCTAGAGGAATGTGAATTAAAAAATTGTATTATTTACCTTTCTGTATTATAAGATATAATTGTTTTATTCTAATATTTGTTCTGAATTTTATTTAGTTCTGACTTGTGTTATCTAATTTAATATTAGATTTATAGTCTGTTTTCAAGTTCGTCATTATATAACTGCACAGAAGATTTATATTCACGTTAATGTTGCATGTATTACGGGAAGAGAGGATGTTACTTCAAGCCCTGTAAGAATCTCGTCAGATACAGGTTCGAATATAAAACTAATCAGTGTGATAAACTTATACGGTAGCCCCGATGTTAGGAGTTTTATAAAATAATCTACTCTACTTAAGGACATGCGTCACGTACGTCATTGCACGTTGTACATGACCGTGTCACAGATATAACACAGATGTTATATTTTCAGCTGAAGGGAAGTAGTGACGGAGTGATACAGTGATAGGGGCAGGGATGTGCTGTGTATAGAGCCATGCTGTATCCGTGTTTTGTAGGCACTGTGTTGAAGGTGTAGCCTTAGCCATGGTGTTAATTTGTGTTGGCATATACCCGGTGTACTATTGTCGGTCGTAACGCTGACGCTGACGAAGATAGTGGTTATCTCGTGGTTAGCGACTGAAGCTTCGGGAACAATGGGTCTGCATGGAAGAAAAGGGGTTCTACTGATCCTTAGGCAGACCAGGAGGGGCTGACCGTTTGTGGTAGCTCCTTGACCATCCGGGAGAGGGGTGGGGCTGAAAATAGCCTCTGGTTGCGAACGAGACGCCACAAGACACATGTCCCAATTTTGCAGAATAAACATTGTCACTATACGAGTGAAAATCATTTATCACTATCTGAATGAAAGCTTGCCATCGTCATAGTTTTAAGTCATTTATCACTATCTGCATGAAAACTTACCATGGTCATTCTTTGAAATTCAGTTATCCTTATGAGTGAAAGCATTCTTACCATTATTTGTGTGGAAATCGTCTATCACTGAGAGGATCGCCATCATCATTAGCCGAGTGAGAACTTGATCATATCATTGAGTAAATAATCATTGTCTATATTTTTGCTTAAGTTTTGTTTAATTGCAATTCATATATTATTGTTGACTATTCGTATTAAATTACATGTTACAATTCGTTCCAGTTAGGAACAGTAATATTTATTGTTATGTCAGTTATTTAATTCAGCGCGGAGCACTTGGTTAAAAATCTTGTGTTGGAATTTATGTGCACGAAAATTGGTATATGAGTTTCTATCTTTAATCATATATAAATAAACATTTTCGTTAACATTATTAGTGGCTTCACTGTAATCTGACCCAAACCCGTTTCATCTTGTTACAATCACTTGTCTCAAATACATATATGTTATTCAGTATTATTCCTAAATATGCAATAATTGCATTATATGCGGTATCAATTATTAAAACCATAAGTGTTATCTTTGCATCAGACTTATTTATCTTATTTATTAACTCCACATCTTTAGGAACTACCTCGAGCTTATTAAGCTTTTCATTTGGTTTCGCGCTGGATTCACCCCTAATCTTAGTTATTACTTCCGTTTCATTTTTGTTTTCTGATCATGTGGTTATTCCAGTTATAACTACCACGTGTAAGGTGATTACAAAATTAGCAACCTATTATATAATGTCACTAAAATATAAAACGTTATTACAATCTTCATACCTACATATTTCGTGCTTTTCAATATAGCTTCTAAGATAATCTAAATAAATATCAAGAGACCCAATTTGTCAAAGATCTTTTAAGTATATATTAAGTGTAATGTAACATTTAAAATACTTATATTCATAATTATTCTTAATCTAGATTTATATTTACTTAGATTTATAACTTAGTAACTTCCTATTTGGACCTTCTTTTGCCCATTCCTGTATAAGGTAGTAACCTTGATTTAGGTAAAGGTCATTGCTGCGACATCTTTTAGGCATCATTGATATTTCCCCTCTTAAACTGTACACAACATTTGAAACAAATCAATATGCGTTACCATATCTAAAATATTATTCTGGTTAATGTTAAGAAGCATCACGTGCCAGACATGGAATGGAAAAAAAAAAAATTAGAAAACTGAATCTAATTTACCAGTTTTAGACACATTTGCCTAAATTCTTCGAATATAATCTGCAGGTATTAAGACGTTTTATTTTCTAACATATTCCTCAATGTAGTGTACGTAATAATTTAAATTTGGAAGTGACTGCAGACTTTTTAATCATATCCATCATCTTACAGAGTGAATATTTTTATCCTGAAACAAACTATAAAAAGTTCGAAAGAATCAATATAGCTGAACGTATAAACACATGCCCTCAAAGTGTGTTGTAATTTCCTTTGCATGAACACATTTGTAACCAGCGAGACTATTATCCTAGGTAGCTGTTTATTCAAATATTGAATTAAAGGAATCAAGAAATCCTACTGTCATGCATACCACTGCAATGCATATACAATCAAAGCACATGCGTTTCTACCGGAACTTGAGGGTTATGGGTGTGTGTGTGTGTGTGTGTGTGTGTGTGTGTGTGTGTGTGTGTGTGTGTGTGTGTGTGTGTGTGTGTGTGTGTGCGTGTGTGTGTGATTTAGATTTCTTAACGTAGCTTTAACAATTTTTCAGTCATCTTGCTACGATGCCTGCAGCGTGGCGGTTTATAGTGATGTCTAGCACTGGGGTATCATGCCGCAGACATGCAGCATTATGTCCCACCCAGTCACATTATCCTGACACCAGGCCGACCAGTCCTAACACTAACCTCTTAATGCTGAGCGCCAAGCGAGGCAGCTGTTAGTACCATTTTAAAAGTCTTTGGTATGACTCGGCCGGGGTTCGAACTCGCGGCCTCCTGCATCCGAGTCGGACGCTCTACCACTTAGGCCACCGGAGCGGTAATAAATTTGAGGGTTAAATTCTTTAAATGCGACTTTACAATGAATGCAGTCGTTCTAGATTTGTAAGTAGTTCGAATTCGAAAATACTTTTCAGGGGCTACCGAGCGACTTTCTCTCTTAGTAGTGAGTAAAGGTGTTGTGGTGGTAAGTGGTACTGGATAAGAATCATACATATCCTCTTCAAAATCTCCAGGGTGAATATCTGCACAACACATCATGGAGAGTGTTGATAGAAAACATAGTAGTAAGGGAAAAGGCCGATTCTAGTCCAAGACCTCTTTTCACCCCCTCCTCACTCTCAGAACAAATACAAATTACTCTCTCAGAGGCCCTAAAATTCCTACCCCAAACGATTTTCTAAAAACTAAAAGGCTGGTTCTAGCTCAAATATATTTTGAGATTAAATGAGCCCATCCCCGGATTACTACAGTAATGCAGTCTGGAAAATCAATACTCTACAGTGTTTTGGTTGCCTCATGTACGCAGCCTGAAAAATCAATAATACATTTATCAGCCAAGCCAGGTATACATGTTCTAGAACATTCCAGAAAACGCCCACGCAAAATGACTCATAATCATGGAATTTCTAGAATGACTCATAATCACATGGAATTTCTAGAAAAACGCCCACGCCGATCTATTAGTATATAAGGCAGGTAAAATTTCCTTCTGAGGCACTTTCAAGAGGACGTCTTCACCGAGCGGAATCAAGTAAGTGACGTTTTTCATATATTATTTATACCTCATCACCAATTATCAATGTTTTTACTGTTGAAATTAGAAATATTTCATCATCACGATAGTAGAGACTAAACTTTACTTTACCGCTCACACAGCGACGAGACTCAAATAAATCTTTTATTTGCGATTTGTTAAGAGGATATTTTTTGTCGATAAAATATACTTTTGATCGATCAAGATCGATTGTAAGTTTAGTATATTTTTGTTGGCTGATCGGATTATGAAAGTTTTTAAATTCCTCTAACAACTTCTGGCTCAGTTGTTCGAGGTAATTGAAATACTCGCTGTCATCAGATCTGGTAAGTGAAAGTTTTAGCTTGTCTCGAACTGCGGTAAAACATATACCTGATGTTTCATTATTAATTTCAACTGTCAACTGTTTGCCGTTCATCATTAGATATTTGATCTTGCTATTGTAACTATTTGACTGTCAAATTTTCAAACATTATTTTTAAAGTTTAGATAAAATTTCATACATTAGTCATCGAATATAATATCGAGTATAGATCTATCATCAAAACAATAACCAAGTGCAAATGTATCTACTCCATTTTCGCAATAACGTTTGACATCAAAATTACTCAATCCGCGTTTGATAATGACATCTGTTTCAAGTTTATGATGATTCGTTCGAATAGCCATTGCTCTTATAAAACTAACACCGCCATCAAGCGCGTACTTGTAATCATCAAATTTCATAAACTTTTTAACAAAATCGCGAGGCAGACCTTTTGCCTTTTTCGTTATTTTATTATTATCTAGCAATACCGCGTACATTTTACTGCGTAATCCAATAAAATATTTGATGGTGCTCGAGTTCATTTCATCTTTGAACTTACCAATAACCTTTTTATTTGTATCGTCATGAAATTTACTGTCACGAGGGTAATCGGAAAGATCAAACAGATGTCGATTATCAAATATATCCTGATAGACGTCCTCACATTCGATTTCATACACGAGCGAGTCGGTATCAGTAAACAATAGTCTACTGGACGGCCATTGATTTTTAACAAAATTGTAATGAAAATCGTACATCAGCCATTTTGATAAATCTAACACGGAAGCTCCAACGTAAATCGGCTTGTTTAGTTTTAGATTTGTTTTTCTTCTTTGTATCGCGACAAGATTTTCATTAAAAATTTTCATGCTAACAAAATCATCGTCTGACACAAGTTTGTTTCTGCGATTGATATCATTAACTAGCTCGATATTTATGCGTTTCCTAATATTTTCCGTCGTCTTACCAAAAACGGAATTGTTCATAAGCTTAAAGACGTTTTTCTCAAAATCGGTTTTCGCTACAGCTCTTCTAGAAGTATTCGAGTTAATATAACCTCTCATCCACGGCGACTGATTAAACTTTCAAACTCTATGAACTTTTCTCAAAACAAGACCAGCATCTACTGCTTGTTTTAAAACTTTGTAATGTAAAACATAATTTTTCTTATCGAGTAAATTTGGCACTAGTTTTTTGACCATAGAATTTTGTCTTGGTGATGCTAACGCTTGTTGTTCTTGAGATAACGTACTATAATCTATTATCATCGATTCTGCACAGAAAGGATAATCGTTGTGTAAATTGTGTAGCGAAGTTGGATAATCGAGATCAACTTCAACGAAGTACGAAACATCGTCGGGTATCTTTTTTTCTGTCTCTGATAGAAATTGCTCAGCCGTGATCCAACGAAATCCACCAAAAGGCATTGGTTCTGCCATAGAATAACCGTACAAATTATTACAATCTAGATAAATTATATACTTCGAAGGAAGATTAGGATTGTACTCTTTTAAGTATTTGTTGTTTGCTTCCGCATACTTTTTTGTTATCACGCTAATACCGCCTCGGATACCTTTTTCAATAAAATTGAACATATCAACGTCAGTCAGTAATTCTAACCTTACTTTACTAAACTTTAACAATGCATCCCACGACAGCCCGGGAGCAGAATAATACCAACAAGGATCTAGTCCATAATTGTTATAGCTCACTTTTCGAAAACTTTCAAACAGGTCCGCCAGCAATAACACGTCAGTTTTTAGATACAAATCATGATAATCGCCAAACGTCTTACAATCAAATTCTTTCCAGATATCTTGTGCATATTTGTAATCATCATCGGTTATATTTTCATTTTTAAGTTGTGAGTAAAATTTGTCTTTGCTAGGTAGCGACGTTTCATCAAATTTACTCCAATCATCGAGATACTCGTACGGAAATACTCCTTTTTTGGTCAGTAGATTAAATTTATCACCAAAATAATCTTGTAAGTTATCAAACTCGCTACAACCTTTTACCAGCTCATCCAATGATGCTGCCATAAACTGCAGGCTGTCAATAAAACGCAACTTACCTAGCGTAACTGACATATACTTTTCAAAATTATTTGGAATGCATTTGATTACGTTATCGAGTTTTAAGCGAGATTTTACGTCAGGATCGCCAAAAGCTTCTACGATAATGTGGCTATCATATCCTCGAAAATTGTGAAGAATAACTGGAATAAAATCTGGAGCAAGAAATTTTAAATTACATTGATCATGAGCCGCTCCACGGTACTGTCCGGTGAGATGGCAATGGTCACGTACTTTTTTGTTATCATCAAAAGCTTTTTCACAAATATAACAAAATTCCGCTTGCTCGTGATCAGATTCTTGTTGAGATGTCAGTTTTATCATTGGAGTTACTCTTTTCAAACGATAAAATATATTATCAACTTCGCTAATCAACCGCTTGAGAAGCCAGACAGCCGGATTTCTACCACGATATAATTTGATTGGTTTGGATAATCTCGAATCAGCACAACAAACTATCTTATACGCTACTCCGCATGGAACATGGTTTTGAGTTTTCCTTGTGCTCGATTGGTTAGGATTATTTTCTACGCCAAGTACAGGCTGAAGTAAGCATTCGAAATCGGCGTATATGACGAAAGGAATTTTTAGTTTGTGATGGTGATTGACAAACTGTAATAAACTATCTTTTTTAGACGGCATCGTTATTCGTTGTACGTCACTACAGTACTGCAAATGCTTTTGTAATTTTTCATTGTCATTACAACCGTGCAAGCAGCGATAACAGAAGAATGTTTTCTTCTTTCGTTTATTATACTGTCCGCCAACTAGTCCATTGAAGTTTTTAATCCAAACGTAATGATTTCTATAAAACAGTAGGTTTATAGTCGATTGGGAAGCTTTTCCTGAAATATACCTAGGATAGACGATTTCTTTTTCATCTAGTCCGAAAACGTTAATCGAAACATTTTTTTTGCTTTTCAAAATTTGGTATTTGATTTTCTGCAACTGGAAAGTCGATGCCATTAAAATTTAATTTTGATATATGACTAATATACTTGTCAACACGATCATCATTTTTTTCTGCTGGAAATAGCGCAGAAAGAACAGCCCACTGAAAACATCTGTTATCGACGTTCTTTACGTTTATACAGCATTTTTTATTTTTTTATTTTTGGTGGTAAATCAATATACGAACTACCGCGTAATACGTTATATTTTATTGTGTGAAATAAAATTTCCTTGATCATTTCAAACTTCCAACCCGAACCCGATTCGGTAAATTCTTCTATCTTTTTCCAAATTTCTTGGTGTATTTCATTAGCTCGTGACAAAAGATCAGTCCCGAGCAAAACACGTCTTGATTTTGCATTCATGTAAGGGTCTGCAATTTCCTTGTCAGTCGATTCTTCCGTCACAAGTAGCTTTGAAAATATAACGTGATATTGCATTAATATTCTTAGACCCTTATGTTTTTCAAGTTCACGTTTTACAGTTGGCTCTAGCAAATGATAAAGATTTGTTGCAGTAAAATTTACCAGTACGATTTGTTTATTAAACCGATAACTGTTGTCAAAACCTGTAAAGGCAGTCGCTATTTTTTCAGGTTCTCCAATAAGGCTCTTCTTGTCTATATCACGTAATTTCATCATTGCTATATAATAGTGTAATATTATATATCTAATAATTTATTCGATCGATAACTCACAGCGCGCCAAGTTGAACAAACAATTAGAGATATAAAATCCTTATAGTATAATGACACAAAATCTGAGATACATTCGATTGACAGCAGAGGAGCAAGAAGCATATCATGTTCATCCGAAGTATAACTTATACGCTGGAAATGCATTAGGTTCGGTTATTGACATAAAATCTAAAAAGTCTATAGGAAAACCAACACCAGCGGGTTATAAGATTAGTGTAAATGGAAATAATGCTGAGAGAACGGAAATGTTTAGAAAAGATTTTATTTATAGTTTGTTCTGCGATGATATTCCAGAAGGACAAAGAGTCTATAGAGTAAATGGCTCGATTACTGATGACAATATTGAAAACCTATCTTTACAAGATGAGTTTCAACGTCAAAAAGTATTTGATTTATACGAAGCAAATGATAAGGGAATTATACGACATATAAGGACAAAAAAAGTTATTGGAAATTTGAATAATAGCGGATATTTACGTATAAATGTCAGAGGAACACTAACCGATCATGTTGGTTATTATAATCACCGTTTTGTTTATGAGACGTTTAATGGCGTTATTCCAGATACTTTATTTATTGACCATATTAACAAAAATAAAACTGATAATCGTTTAGAAAATTTAGATCTAGTTACATCAAAAGAAAACAACCGACGTGGATCAAATTCTAACGGTACTAATTTCAGAAACCCCAGAAGATCAGTTATTTTAGTAAATTTGGAAACTGGAGAAGAAATGAAATTTAAATCAATATCATCTGCGGCAAAACACTATAAGATAAATTCCAGGGCAGTAAAATATGTTGCCGATGGAATAACAAGATCAGCTTTTTCAATCGAATACGATGCCAGGATTGTTTTTAGATATGATGATTAATGATATTTCGTAATTCTGTCTTAGTAAGACAGCTATGTGCAAATGCCATAATATCATATTTATCAAAATTTCAGCGTCAATATTGCACTATCATTAAGTTTATTTTTTTCTGCTGCTGTCAGCAATATCCTATCATTTTCGCCAGGCATTATAATAACGTCAACGGAATATGTACTATAACCGGACAGACATTTTCTTACCGCTTCGGCTAGTTCCTTGTAATTTAATATATTAACCTTTTGATGATATTTTACCTCGTTAGTCATATCTTATAACAATAAATTAGATAAACGTATATTATAATATGAACTTGATGAAACGACTTGCTGAAATATATGTGGAAGATACAATCACAGACACTGTTAAAGTCGCTGGCGATAAAGTAGCAGACAATGTTAAAATCTCTACCGATATAATAGACAAATCTTCTAGCTATAGCGAAGATGATATTTTGTACAACAACGGATCTGACGATGACGATGAAATAGTCGCTGTCGCTGACAGAACAAATTACAGCAGACCAACAACTGGAAGATATAATGTTAAGTATCACATTGGCAAAAAAATAATAAAATTTAATTTTACTGTTGCCGAACAACAGATATTTTGGCAGCTTATCAGGCCGTTTTTAAATCTAAAAATAACTGGCCAGCGAAGGAGTATAAAATACGATTTTATTTTTGCTAAGATATTTAATTT
>JAECUM010035041.1:0-14018 GCA_016617855.1 Megalonaias nervosa
TATATCTTTATGTGATGTGTTCTGACGCATGTAGGGGGGATACAAGTTATTGTCAGAAAGAAAGTGAATGAAAACACAGGGTTCTTTATTACTAACGTGTTTGATGAGATTGTAAAATTAAATGTGCATGCAGCATCCTACTCTTTACGACATCGATAGAATCGAAAGGAAGACAGAGAGTGAAAAGACAGAATTCGCTAGGTCAGTCGTGCAACTGTTACCAAGTCAAAGTATATGGATATATAATTAAAACAAAGAAGAACATTGTGTTTGATGCTGGCCTCTTTCGTGACTTTGTATTGAAATAAATGAAATGTATTGAATCAAAAATTTGGCATGCATATACAGGATAACATAACTATTTAGACAAAGTATAAAGAGTAAACATTCAAGCAAATTGAACAATGAGACATACGGTAAAATACAGAAAAATTTTGAGGCTGTAACCGCAGTAAATATGAATGTTATATACTGAGCAGACTAAAACCAAAACAAGGTAATCACAGCAATATAACTAATCGAACAAATTATAGTAAGTAACGGTGTTAACAATTGAAACAAGAGACAAGTGGCATTAATAAACAATTACACTGTAGAAGCATTATAATCTTGTAAGAGATTGCTGCGGATGAAACTACCTAAAATCTGAAGAAACGGAGAGAACCAAATCATCTGATTAACAACCAGAGAGCATATAACCATTATATATACAGTGAGGTACGATGGGGTGGAGGTGAGGAAAATTTATATGAAGAAAGACAACACGTCTGCACCCCAGGAGGAAATTGGTTCAACTGACGTCAAGGTCCTTAGGAGAGAGAATCGCTCCGCGCGCATCCGTTGCGAAATAATTGCGATTGGTTTGGCAGAATACGTCATACAAAACATAAAATTTATTGGCCCTTGACAGCGAGTTACTCGAAATATCTGGCGGAAAATTGTAGACCCAATCACACCTCCCATAAATGTCATTACGCGCGCGTAAATAGTTTTATGTGATGTGTTCTTACGCATGTAGGGGGGATGCAAGTTATTGACATAAAGAAAGTGAATGAAAACACAGACGACCGTTGTGTTTGATGCTGGCCACTTTCGTCACTTTATATTGAAAAAATGAAATGTATTGAACCAAAAATTTGCTATGTATATACAGGATAACATAACTATTTAGACAAAGTCTAAAAAGTAAACATGCAACCAAATTGAACAATGAAACACACGGCAAAATACAGAAATATTTTGAGCCTGCTACCGCCATAAACAGAAGTACAGCAAATAGAGTTTGCTGCATTTTTGGCAGCCACAAAATGAGGGTGGGACAAACACAAAAATGTCCAGAATCAAAGAAAAGAAACATACATGGTGATCAATATTAAACCAATGAAATACTGTATTGCCGGAGCAGTAGAGCATCCTCGTTTGCCCAGGTAGTGGGGCAGTAGAGCACCCTCGTATGCCTGGGTAGTTACGATATATCCAGCCTGCTTGAAGGATGTAAGAATTTGTCAAAATAGTACCTGTTCCACCACAAAAAGCCGAAGCAATGATTTTGCATGGCACAAATAGGAAGAATACGGAAAGCATTTGATATGTCTGTTTTGGCCCTAAAAACATCCCCTACCCAGCTGTTTTGTGAATTTCACTGAATGTAATGCATCCAATCAAAATCGAGGGTTTCTTTTTTTTTACACGATCGAGACAAGAAGTGTTCATTCACACTTATATACTTATAGAGAGCATTTGAGGAATTTTAAGAATTCGCCCCAAACCATTCTGTATTATATCATTGTCATACAGCAAGACATTGAAGACTATTGGAATTCAATTGTAACATTTATACCTCTGGACATATGATAGAACATTTAAGATTAATATAGGATTTGATCGACAATAATGTCTATTGTAAATGGTCACTCTGTATTCTAACGAAGTAAATAGTTTGATAAATTTTACTTTAACTGATGTTTTCACTCTGTTTAGGTTGCTTTATTTAAGACCATAGAGTCGTGACTAAGGAATAAGGTCGTTCCTGAATACAAAATAAAACTCTACTTTGAAAAAGCAAAACTTCATTTCAACTCATGAAAAACTGGTCTTGCCTTGCTTTGTAATCATCCTCTAATCAATCTCACATGATCATTTTCGTGACATTCAATTATCATAATTTATATTATATTACAGATATATTGTTTATCTTATTATCAACGAACAAAGCTATATATTAAGGTGCTTCATTCGTTCAACCTGTTGGAGATATTAAGATGAAAGTTAAACAACTGCTTACCATGTCTAGAACAGAAAAAGGAATAGCAATATATTTTGCTTAAAAACGTTTCCAAATGAAAGTTTTACGAGACTTTAAGTGCTGAAAATCAAGACGTAGTAACGTTGTAGTGCACAGAAAGCAGCGCTATTCAATTGAAATGACAACACTACAGAGTAGAAAATATAGACTCGTTTTAGTATAGCAGGAAATTAATATCAAGTACATGAATAATCAGGCTTGTATAACGAAAACAAGAATTATACGGTCGGTCTATTATTTCAAGAATATTTTTACTCTGATGATGATTGTAGGGGCTTCAGTAATCGGAAATTGTAAAATGTATTTTTTATGGAAAGCGTTGCCTGAATTTCCTTTTGAATTTGATGAGTTTATATCAATATTATAGTTTCGAATTTCACATAACATTCTACTATGAATGTAGTAGTGTTTTTTTATTGCACATGATAGTAACATTTTGAAGACTTGGCAACGAGCTCCGACCAGGTTTTGAAACTGTATGTGTCTCACCCACATAATAAGCTCGGAAATAATAGTCAGTCATCGCTATCAAGTTGAACAGATAAGAAACGACCATCTTCGTCTATTATTTTCAATATGATATAGTATTAATGTGAAGGTCTGACACACGGTACACTAATACGTTTAATTCCAGTTTTGTATACACCTTACCTTGGTTGTGAGAAGAAATCTACCTCATTGTCCTAAGAGCATCCAGTGCAGAATTTGACAATGTAAGATATCTCTTATTTAAATGAAACTGCACTGCCACTATATCGTTTCAATACTCAACTCGCGATATTTCACTACCATCAAATACCCTTGGTTTAATCATTAAGTTAAGTATTTCGAACACATTTAACCCGAGCGGAATTCGTTACGTTTCCTTGCGAATGATTGTGCGGATTGTTGCATTAGCTGATCGCATTCACGTCATCACAATCAATTTTCATAATAAGAAATGAATTAAGAAGATATAACAGGTGTATCCTTGTAAATAAGCAAGGATTAAGTCTGAATGTGTGCTACATCACACAGTTGGTTGTTGCTTTAGATCGGCTTAGATTAAGATATCATATCAGGCAAACAACTTAATGTTTATTTGCATTAATTTTAAACAAAATCTCTCGTATCATGCAGCAATCCCATTGTGATAAAACCTTATCTTCTCCACTACTATGATAAGACATAATTTCTGTACAGCTAATTTCCAAGTATCTATACCCAAGCCTCACTGAGATGAATATAATTAGGATGTAATGTATTCGGAAACTACAGCTTTTAGATCGGAAAATGCAGACTATAGCGCACAGTTGTGTGTCAACTGTGTCATCTGGTTTGTGTGTACCCGACCGTTTAATAACCATCTTTTTGCACTTAGTAACTACGTAGAGAATATAATATAAAAGAAAAAAAAAACAAACATTTGTATGACTTCATACACAGCTTTAATTGCAGCATGTGTAAATAGTATACCTCGGGTAGACTGCTTTACATCTTTAGTCACTGAAGTACTGTCTATAGTATTGTCATGGCTATCGTTAAGAATCAATAACAAATTAATTACAACCTTTCTCACATAATTATACAGCTTCCAATAATCAATAATGTAACGAGCATCGTCGATAAAAGTTTCAGCTTTTAAATTCTCGTTCCTATACAAGGACAGTATGGGACACCATCCGCAAAACAAATGGTAAGGGAAAATAATTCTTTCCAATTTCTGAAATTACACAATACAAATATCAATCCCAAGCATGACAAATTCGCTTGCTGATAATTACTCTAAAACTTCATTTTCGTCCAATTATTCAGCAGACTTTTGGATACTAACAAGTTAAACAATATAAGATCTGTTTGAAATTCACATTTAATAACTCGGAAAGTTATAACCGACCGTTTTCTCCTTTGGAGCATAAGGAAGCTTTGAGCAAGGCCCATAATGCATCTACAGGGTTGACTGAATACAATTACTAAGCGTTGAAACATCATTAGTTGTTTTGTTGTGAAATTTGCAATGTTTTATGGACCACAAATAATGTATCAAAACTATGGAGAGGCAAAAATAATAACTATTTCCAATCCAGCTAAGGCTAGCACAGATCCTACCAACAAACATCCATTGCCCTGACTAGCTGTATGATTAAAACAATGATACGAATGATGAATGATCGGCTTATTTTGTGTTTTTGGATTCACATAATGTAATACTTTCTTTCCAAGTTCGCTTTTTTGTTAGTTTTGAACCAACACAAAAAATGACCTAATTTTACATGTATCTGAAATCATTCATACATTTCAAAGGATTGAAAAGAATGTTGCAGATTGTTGAAATTCAAGTAATAGTTTTATAGATGAACGTTCTACCGGTTTATTGATCCCTTTGAAAGACAACCGGTCAAGCGTAAGACAGGTTAGGGCCCTTTTAATACCAGTTAAAATAGTCGGCACATTCGACTTTCCAGGGCAGGACAACGAACATTGTTTAAGGCACGTTTAGCATCATAATGATCACACCGTTGTCTTCATAAATATCACATAGATATGGTAACAATTTAAATGGGCAAAACAGCGGAATAAAATTTGGATGATCTGAAGAATAGTTAAGTGAACAAAATATCTACACGATGCAAAAGCAAGTGAGAAACAAATCAGATGGGCCTGTTTGGGTTTGTGCATTCTTATATATTTTTGGTTTGGTCTTCACTATGGTTGAGAAGAATGGAGCGGGGAGTAAGAGTTTTTCTAGCTTGGACAATCTTTCTGGGTTCTGCAAAGGGAATGTTGGATATGAACATGACCCTTTATATTTCCTTCTCTTGTTTCCAGGTTTCAAACACCTCGGAATTTGCGTGGTGCTCCTTTCCGTATCTCTGGCATATGAAGCATCAAAAGTGGCTTTGGTATGTATATCTCGACCTTAACTTGGAATTAGGTATTATTGGTTTGTTGAAGATGAATACAATACTGTTGATGTCGTGCAAATTGCTGTTACGTTTAATACGAATTACTCCACGCTACATATTTCGTTGTCTTAATCGGTAAGAGGTTTAGTTTGTTGTTTTGTTTTCCTTCTACATTATGATTCTATGTTTATGTGTCACCCGTGTCCTCCCACCTGCCATGGAATCCAAAAAGGTCACACTTTTAAGTGGCAGGGATAACCAGGTGACGGTTACTCACGATTCACTCATTTAGCCACGCCTACTAGGAAGCCTTTTGAATGGAACAGAAAGGGAAAATATCAACTTGTATCGAGTGAATCAAATTCAATTTATTTTGTTTTGTGATTTAGAAATGCCACGATTATATCACGCTATCAAACCGATTTAACTGACCTGAATGCAATCGGATTTCTCTATTGCTGTGGCAAGTGAAAGCTTTCTGGTATTGGGCATGTGAACCCCTAGTAGTACGGAATTCAAACATGGATTGATTTTGTATTATGCATATATATATATTTCTCAAGGGAAATAAATCATTAATTCCAGAAATAAAAATTCAACTCAAACTGGTCACAACAATCATAACTGACTACTTCGTCTCTAGAAAACGACTATGCGGTTAAATTAAGACGCTAAATAGATTCTCGTATGAGGTCACGTGACCACTTTCTAGAACATCGTAGACATTTTTTCACATGTCTAAAGTCACGTACTTCAGTATAACCTTTGCTAAAATCAATGACTTTTACTCTAGATATGAATAATACAAAAATTGTTTACATCAGAACCTGTCAATGGTTCTGAGTCTAGGTCAGCAAATAATACACTGTTTCAATCTACTAGTTGTTTTTTTAGGTCAAACAGAACTGAATGGAATTTCTAAAAAATTCAAATCAAGTAGATACAATTATCATTACAATAACATGTAATGGAATAAGACAAAATATAACAAAGAAACAACAAATTAAATTATTTATACATAACTCTTCCCCCATAAGAGAAAAGAAGTATTTATATAATACAGATTTTTTACTATATGTTAATTATAGATGAGGTAAAAAAAAATACATCAGAAGAACTCTTATGAATTATACAAAATGTAAATGAAATAATAGTTCTATACAGGGAAAAGAGAATCTGCTATTAAATTGTCGTTTCGTTTGATGTGCCTGATGTCAGGATTATATCCCTGTAACAACAAACTACATCTTAATAATCTTTGATTTTTGTTTGTAATCTTGTAGATGAAAGAAAGGGGGTTGTGATCACTAAACACAACAATCGGAGAAGGAGTTGAACTAATGTAAATTTCAAAATGCAGTAATGCCAATATCAAAACCAAACATTCCTTCTCAATTGTTGAATACTTTCTGTGAGAAGATTGAACAGATTTAGGAAGGCCAAATGGAGTAAAAAAACAAAAAAAAAACATTATTAAAGCTTTTACTATTGTTTTATGTTTTATATTCCTCAAAGGAATTACCTTGGGGATCTTGTTGACGCACACATAATGGTCAACAAGTATTGATTGCCTGACTTGGTCTCTGGTAAGGAATGAACACAATCTACCATTATTCTTCTAAATGGTTTGTCAAATGCAGCAATAGGTTGCAGATGAGCCTTAGGCATTTTCTGATTGGGTTTTCCTACCATTTGACAAGCATGACAATATATAGAGTTCTTACTAACATCACTTTTGATTTTTGGCCAAAAAAGTGATCCAAGATCTTGCGATGAATCTTATTAATTTCTAAATCACACGCCAGAGAAGTTTCCTGGGCCAGACTAAGTATCTTCTGTCTGTAAGATTCTAGAACTAACATTTGATAGACCTCTGACCCCTCGTCACTATCAGGTACCTCGGGAGGTCTCCATTTGCTCATACGAATTCCATTTTTAATGAAATAACATACATGTACTTCAGTGGCTTCAGTTTCACTAATGGCTCTTTGAAACAAACAGGAGATCTCAGGATCTTTTTCCTGTACGACGACAAGTGATTGTCGTTTGTCACGATGATTAGAAAAAAGAGAACGAGTATTAAAAAGAGGGTCACTCTGATGAATACCTTTTGATTGATCCAAACAAGAAGTGAAAGTGTCCTCATCAAAAACCTGACCAATACAGGTGTAAGTTAAAGGAATAGTTTCCTTATCAACATCATTCTCAAGAGCCTTCTCTGTTATAGCTCTAGTAAATGCAGAAGATGCGTGTAAATCAGGGAATTCTTTTTCAATAGGATCAACTTTCTGATCCAGACAAGGCTTGTCAGTTAGAAGTGGATTAACCTCAATCTTATCTTAAGGTAGGTCGTTACCTAGTAATATATGAATTCCTTGAACGGGTAAAGAAGACATTATTCCGACTGTGACGGGTCCTGAGACTAAGTCTAATGACAAATTTACACAATGGAGAGGAACATAAACAAAGCCGCATTCTACTCCCTGAATAAGAACACACATTAGAAGAAGACTTCTCAGATAAAAGGCAAAGTACCTGACAATACCTTCTAGAACATCGTGGACATTTTTTCACATGTCTAAAGTCACATACTACAGTATACCCTTAGCTAAAATCAATCATTTGACTCTAGAAATCAATGATAAAAAGGTTGTTTACTTCAGAAACTTCAATGATGTTTACTCTTGAAATGATTAATAAAAAAGTTGTTTTCTTCAGAACCTGACACTAGTTTTGAATCTAGATCAGTAAACAATACGATGTTTGAAACTATTTGCTATTCATCGGGTCAAACAGAACTGAATTGAATTTCTAAAACAAATCAAATCCAGTAGACAAAATTATCATTACAATAACACGAAATGGAATAAAATAAACAAAATTTTAAACAAACAAACAAACAAATAATTATATTACATATACGTAACAAGATATAAAGTGCAGTTACGATCATGGCCACTACTCTTTTTACATCGGTATATACAATGAGAGCTAGGTAAAGGGTTAAGTGCAAGGAGTTCATTCGACTATAAGTTAGCACATGATATGCATGCCTACAAGTTAAACCACAGGGTTCGTTTATATTTATATTCAAACTTTATAAATTGTTCTAAAATTGTCATCACATCTATTGGGAAATCGGTACAGTAGCCACCAATAAATTTAGTTCATGAAATCTATGAATGGCAAGTACATTTATTATTTCTGCAGTATAGAACACTTGAAAAATATGTTACTCTAGGTCCTCATCTAACCGTTTAGTAATAATACAACATAATACAATCTTTAATATTTAGCCCTATTATATAGTTGCAGATACTAATCAAAATATTTATGATGTGAAATACATATTTTATTTATTAACATTTCTTGAAATCGTTATTAAGTCTGCAAACTTGTTGACGATTACAATGTTGTTGCAGACAATGTATATTTTCCATTACATCATAACGTTGCTCGCCTCATTCTTAAAATAAACTACCATTGCTGCTTTTGACATGAAATTTTCTATAATCTTTGAGTCTGATTCAGATTGTCTGGTATCTATAAGAGGAACACGTACAGAGCCTAGTAGCATCTCCGGGTTACAGTACGGTCTACCGCTAATGTGTTCTTTTTATATTTAAATACATTTCTAAATAACAAATGACAAAGTATAAAACTTGGAATACCTGATAATATAATATACTTATTTCACTTTGTTTAATATAACTTCAATAAAAAAATCAATTCTTTAAAAGATATCTAAGCAATATATACAAATTAATAAAATGCAGTTGAATCATTAACGGTGACAAGAATACGATATACAAAAATATCCTTTTAATGATTGACTACAAATGTTATCTCCATTTGAATCATTCGTTCATATTGCCAGTAGCTTGCATTAATTGGTCTAATTAAATTGCTGCCAATGACAAAAGCTGACATTACTTAACTTACCGGATAAGTGCTAGACATGGTGCACTGTCATTCGCTGTAAAATGTATATGTTACCAACCTGTTGAATTGCTTCAGCAGATTATTCCCACGACTCTTTTCTATTAGCTAAGAAGATGTTTAAAAAGAAACAAAAAAACAATTCCCTTTAAAATCTTGGATTACAGGGATGTATTTCTTTACAATCGACCATGTTATAGTCTGAATACACCTCCCCGGTTGTTTGTACCCCTATACCGATTTCAATAACGTAAATCTTTAATATGATAAGAAGTCCACAGAACTTAACCAATTCAGTCATTGATTTAATACTTTAACCTGACTGTGCCCAGAGTGGCCACAACATTTGCATTCTCTGCGCTTTCAATGCTTAACGGACTTTCCATACTAGCACAGTGTGATATTGCGTACGCAATGGGCGAGTGTCTTTTCCTCATACAACATTGTGATGTAGTTCATCTTATTCAGAATCTGCCGGATAATTCCGTAAATTAAAATAATGTTCAGAGGTTAGAGTTATATCTTCTTGCACACATGAAACTAGAAATTACATTGTTAAATCTATGGGAAAGGCAAATTTGTAGTTGTCATTCTTACTCTTTGACGGATTGGACATTGTACATATCGGAAGCAGACGACATAACAATTTCATTCTATGTACATAGCCATGCGTACACCCCATCGCTGAAAGTGGACTTGTCCAGGAACTAGAAATGCCTAGCAAGAACAGTCGTCTTTTACACAAACACACACCGGACATAATCAGGTTTGAAATTACAAATCATTAATCCCCCTGCGGGTCCGGGGTTGTAGAATTGGCCCTCCGTGCCTCGCTACGTGTCGTAAGAGGCGACTAAGTAGAGGCAACCTGTTTGCCGTGGGTTGCGACCCGTGTCGGAGGACGAAAGGATCCTGGTAGTTGAGCAGAGGCTTTCCTATGCAATACACTACTTTGGCCTCTACTTCTTCTAGACGGGTGGTCGGGATGGGCCCGGTCTCGACAAATCGGCCGGTCACGCCGAGCCCTAGGAGGTCTTTATTTACTCGCTCACTTTCTTTATCCTTCTCGTTGAATCTCTCTTGATACCACCGTTGCCCCTACATTCTATCCCTTTAACTTTCCCTTTTCCAAGTCTTAGAAGACTTCCTAGAAGGCGGTGGCTCAACGGGTCAATTGGGAGGTAATTTTACCGACTGAGTATGTCTTATGGGATGAATCAGGAGGTGAATTTACCTACTGAGTATAACATCTGTGTATCCATGACACTTGAAAAGTGTCCCCTTGTTGGGCTCCTTGGTGGGCGGGGAGCACGGGTGCTGAATTTTAAATACACCAACATGGATATTTCCCAAAAAAAATCAACTCAAGCGTACCAAAACTGGATCTGACTCAGATGACGAACCATGTGGTGTGGATTCATTTCCACGCTTCATGGTTATACAGTCAAAAGATGCCACAAAACCGCTTAATGTACTCTCTCCGTTTGTGATCGAGAAAACAATTATGGGACTGATTGGAACACCAAAAGGTGTTAAAAAGTTAAAATCGGGCTGCCTACTTGTCGAGTGTGAGCGACGAGGTCAAACAGAAAATCTCAAGAAAATGACAACATTTTTCGATATTCCAGTGACCCCGTTCGCCCACACAACACTCAATTCGTCCAAAGGCGTGATTCGCTGTCGTGACTTGGCTGGAGTCAGCGACACGGATATCATTGAAGGGATGAAAAACGAAGGTGTCACTGCAGTCCGTAGAATACGTATTAAACGCAACAACAACCTGCAGGACACCAACACCATTATACTCACCTTCAACAAGCCAACAGTACCCAGAGTGGTCAAAGTTGGCTTTCTGCAAGTGAAGGTTGATGTGTACATACCAAATCCACTTCAATGTTATAAGTGTCAGAAATATGGTCATCATGAAGACCGCTGCTCAAGAAGCCAAATATGTGGCCGATGCGGAGATCACTCTCACCAGGAATCTGAGTGTAGAGCCACTCCGCATTGTGCCAACTGAGGAAAGGAGCACCACGCCAATTCCAAGGATTGTGATACCTGGAAACAGGAGAAGGAAATACAGAGGGTTAAATACACATCCAACATTCCCTATCCAGAGGCCAGAAAGCTTGTACAGGCAAACACATCTCTTCCTGGCCCATCCTTCTCCACTGTAGTGAAGAACAATCCCAAGGCAACGAAGGACGCTCAAACGCAGACAGATGCACCCGAGTCAACATCAAGCACTAACACCCCCATTACCAAGCACAAAAAACCACGGCATCTACGCAAACAACATTCAATAATACTCAACAACCAAAATCACCAAAGAACAAAAACAGATCACAAGGAAATAGGCAGCAAAAGGGGTCAGAAGACCCCATCAAACTCTATAACAGGTTTGGAGACATTGAGAGCATGGATGCAGAAGATACTGCTCCATGTTCTCAAAGTAGCTCCAGACCTAACAATAAAATCATCCCCGTACTTCCTCCGTAGAAATAACCATATAGATTCTCTCCGCGAAAAGTCTAACCTAGCTCCAAAATCTCCAATCTAAACTTATAATGAAGAACACGATCATACAATGGAATTGTCGAGGACTTAAAGCTAATTACAATGATATTCTCCTGCTTTTAAACGAATATGATCCTGCAATACTATGCCTTCAGGAAACCTTTTTAAAAGATAGGGACAACATCACACTTAAAAACTACTCCCTGTTTAACACCTACTTACAGAACGTTGATAGGGCCTCGGGAGGGGTTTCTATTGCTGTGAACAATAGAGCCCCACATAGCGTCATCCCTTTAAACACAAATTTGCAAGCCATTGCTGTGAGTGTCACTCTTCATCGAGTGATTACTTTTTGTTCTATTTACATACCACCAAACACCAACTTATTACCAAACGAATTAGACACGCTTGTTCAACAACTTCCTGCACCATTTGTTTTACTCGGTGATTTTAATGCCCATAATATTCTATGGGGATCAAATTACATATGCGACAGGGGCAAAAAGCTTGAAGATTTTAATATTAGACACGACTTGTGTCTATTTAATACCAAATCTCCGACGTACTTGCACCCAGGAACTGGTACATACACTTGTATCGACTTGACAATTTGTTTTCCTTCACTACTTTTGGATTATAATTGGAAGGTCGCTGATGACCTTCACAGCAGTGATCACTTTCCAATCTCTCTTAAGAACACCAACGTTACAATTGATGAGACGATTCCACAGTGGAATTTAAAGAAAGCTGACTGGGGCAAGTTTGAAACACTTTGTACAGCTAGAATTAACAGGAATACCGTCCTAAACGATATTGATCCTATTCGACAATTTACATCCGTCTTAATTGAGATTGCAGAAGAATCCATTCCTAATTCCTCGCCGAATTGTAAAAGAACCCCAAAACCGTGGTTCACTAAAGAATGTAAAGAAGCCATTAGACAACGCCGAGAAGCACTGAAAAAATTTAATAATCGCCCAACGCCCGAAAACTTAACTCAGTACCGTATTGTTCGGGCCAAAGCTCGATGCATAATTAAAGAAAGTAAACGAGCATCATGGAAAAAATATGTTTCAACTTTAAACTCTCGTTCCTCAATAAAGAAAGTTTGGGATACGATCCGCAAAATAAATGGAAAGGGAAAACACAATTCATTCCGACATGTGAAGATAAATAACAACAATTTCAATACCAAGCATGAAATAGCTAATGTACTTGCTGATTGTTTCTCCAAAAATTCCTCATCGTCTAATTATTCAGAAGCTATCCGAAGACTAAAAGCTCAAAAAGAAAAAACACGGTTGAAATTCACATCGAATAACTCAGAAAGTTATAACCAACCGTTTTCATTGTCGGAGCTTATGGAATCTTTGAATAAGGCCCATGATACATCCGCTGGGCCTGACGATATACATTACAAGTTTTTGAAACACCTTCCAGAACCATCCTTAACAGTTCTTCTGGAAATCTTCAATGTTTTATGCATTACTGGTAATGTACCAAAAATTTGGAAAGAAGCAATAGTAATACCAATTCCCAAACCAGGCAAAGATAGCGCAGATCCTACCAACTATAGACCTATATCATTAACTAGCTGCGTTTGCAAAACAATGGAGCGAATGATCAATTCTCGGCTTGTATGGTATTTGGAAACCAACAGTTTAATATCTCCTTTCCAAAGTGGCTTTCGTTATGGTCGTAGTACGAATGATCATCTGGTTCGACTGGAAACATTTATTCGCGACGCTTTCATCAAGAAAGAACACTTAGTAGCGGTTTTCTTTGATTTGGAAAAGGTCTATGACACAACATGGAAGTACGGAATACTAAATGACCTACACGATCTGGGTCTAAAAGGCCGACTGCCCTCGTTCATATCAAACTTCCTCTCAGAGAGGGAATTCAAGGTACGAGTGGGCTCCACCCTTTCTGATATGCACGATCAAGAGATGGGTGTGCCCCAGGGCAGTATTTTATCCGTGACGCTTTTCAACATAACAATTAATAGCATCACCAAGTGTCTGACTGCCGGTGTGGATTGCTCTCTGTATGTTGATGACTTTTTAATATGTTACCGATCCAAGCACATGCATACAATTGAAAGACAATTACAGCAAAATATCAACAAGATTCAAAATTGGGCCAATACTAACGGTTTCAAATTCTCGAAATCAAAAACTGTATGTGTGCATTTCTGTCAGTTACGAAGACATCACGATGGACCTAAACTCACGCTGGACGGAACACCTATTCCAGTTGTTGAGGAAGCAAAATTTTTAGGTATTGTCTTCGACAGAAAACTGACTTTTATTCCACACCTGAAGAATTTGAAAGCTAAACGCTTGAAATCTCTAGATTTACTTAAAGTAGTA
>JAECUM010035042.1:0-33824 GCA_016617855.1 Megalonaias nervosa
GCATGTTATCCCTGAAGTTTTCTTGGATACGGAAAATGTTCTGAATACTTTAAGAGATTCGGACATCCATCACACGAGATGACCAGGGTTGCGATAAACGGACATTTACCAGATTTTGACTTAACCGGATTTGCTCATGTAGAATCATTTGAGTTTGCAGAAAATCTCAATCCGATTACTTATGCTTGGTTTGGAAGACATTTTTCAGAAAAATGTTGGGTTCCAATAGTACTATTGAGATATATGCTTGATGTTGGAATTTTAATATCTTTACAGGTGAGTGAGGCAATTATATCGTATCGGTCACAGAAGCAAGTTTGGTTACCAGAACCAAATAGATTTAATATCGATGATGCCAGGAGAGAATTTCCTAATCTCAACGAAGATGACATTATTAAAATTACTAATAATATACGTAAATGCAGGGACGAGCACGATGAAAAACTTGCAAAAGATCTTGGTAGAAAGATAATTGGTAAATTTACTCAAGGAGGAGCATATGATCATAAAAGACACTGTACAAGATTGATTATGGACG
The DNA here is from genome assembly GCA_016617855.1 of Megalonaias nervosa. Classification (NCBI taxonomy): domain Eukaryota; kingdom Metazoa; phylum Mollusca; class Bivalvia; order Unionida; family Unionidae; genus Megalonaias; species Megalonaias nervosa. Next base: position 539 of record JAECUM010035042.1, read on the forward strand.
ATGCTGAGCTCGATTTTATAATTGTTGATACAACGGAAAAAAAACACATTTATAAATCGGAGTAATGCTTATTTGTCAGGCGGAACCAAACTCGGTACAATTGTGAGTTATTTTGATGGTGACTCACCACAATTTACTCATTTAAGATCATCTATGTTGGCATATGTTTCTATAAATCTACTGTCTATGATAAATAGATTTCCTCGTGATGCTGCCAGAGTCGCAACGGATTCGTTTTATATAAATAAAAAATATACAGATTTATTAAAACCGCTACTTGGTAATGGTGAATGGGGATCATGGAGAATAAAACAAGAAAATATACTTAGTTATTCTGAATCTGCCGACGGTGAAATTAAGGAAATATATTACAAAAATAATAATCAAGTATCAAAGTCATCAGCACCATCTGTATATGATTCCGTGGCTAGACATAAAACTGTTTATCTTAATGGATGCGGTGGTTCAGGTAAAACAACGCGTGTGATTAAATTATTCATGAATAATAATTCAGATATAATTGTTTTGACACCGACACATAAATTAGCCAGGGAAATAAAAGAACGAGGAGTAAAATCATGTACATATCATAGTTTCTTCAGATGGTGTGGAGACACATGACTCCTGAACGAATGGGTGAGAAATATATACCTAAATATATTATATGGGACGAGGTAGACACGGTGTCGTTAGAAATATTAAAAACATTTCTTGATTGGTTATTGACAAAGAATACTGCTGTAATAATGTGTGGTGATCATGGTCAACCACCACCCTTTATTGGTCAGTCTCCACATGAATGGCTGAAGAATAACGTAGATTATTATGAAGAAATAAATGATGACCATAGAGCTATTGACGAATCGCTGAAGGAATTTAAAAGATTAATCAGACTACAACCAGACAGAGTACAATGTGAAATAATGCGAGGAGTAATTCCAGAGACTTCTATAAATGATTTTCTAAATTTATGGAATCCCGCTGATTTAATAGTTGCAAGTAGAAAGATAGTTCGTGATGAACTACAGGATAAATTATTTTTGTTACATAAAGAAAAGTTTTCAGATCTACCTGTACCATTATGTTATCGCCCAACAGATACTCGACGACAGAATATTGATGTTGAAATTCCTGGTGGTGGAATACAGAATCTTGTCTTGAATGATATTGTTTTAGTCAATATTAATAATGTTGAGAATGCGCTAAGTATGAATAAATCACCGTGGATGTTAGGATACGCTATAACTATTCACTCGTCACAGGGGTTAACTAGTTCTGATACAAATATCTGGATTATAGATGATCGGATCGAATGGTCGAATTTAGTTTATCTCGCAGTTTCTAGAGTCAGAAGAATATCTCAACTACATAGGGTTATTATGAATTTTACAGAAAATAATAATCAAACTGTTAATAATGACGTAATAAGGAAAAAACTATCTGGTTATAAGCAATGTGACAAAAAAAAAAAAATAAGCGTGACTTTGATATTGATACTGAATTTATTATAACACTAAAACAACGACAGAATGATCATTGTGCAAGTTGTAACGCAGTAATGTTATGGCAATATTCGAATAATAATCCAAGACAATTTACCGTAGACAGAATTAATAGTGATCTTGGTCATACACGTAATAATGTTATCCTGACCTGTCTTGAATGCAATCGACGTAGAGGTTCTGGTTATGTAATTGTATGTGGTGGTAATTGTGTGTCTTTAGGAATTACCTGTAATTGTTCACGCACAAATCCACGTTGAGGGGCTGTCGAATCTAATCTGTAGATTGGAGGTCTACCAGTAGATCTAACCACACTAGAAATTGTATGTGTAGTCACGCTCCAGATAGGATCGGTTGCTCTTTTTTTACCACCTTCAAGTTCGCCAGGTTCATATAAATATCTTACAGTTACATTACCTAATACTGGTTGAGAGAAAGATTCACGTCGTTGTCCGTTATAGCTACGGGGTATATATATTTTTTTGATCGCATTAGAAGGTTTCATGGAAGTTGCATGAGTAATTTCATTATTCAACGCAGCTATCACACTCGGTAATCTTGCAACCCATTCACGAGATCTATCCTTAAAGTCAGCGGATATTTCCCTTGCATATTGGTATCCAAATAACCGCTCAGCAAGTGTTCGATTAAATCGTTCAACGATTGCCTGATCACGATGAATTTCAGTGTGTCCTCGTCTGATTTTAACGTTGTGCTTGTTCATCAACGATGATACTGCTCCAAGAAATTCTTTACCAGGATCAACTTGTAATAACTGTGGCCATCGCAAAGGTCCTCGCTGATAAATTCGTTCAAACGCAGATGCAACTTCAGATGCTGTCTTTGTTGATAATGGTTCCGCTTTTTTATATCTACTTGCAACGTCAACGACAGTTAATGCGTATTTGTATGTGCGTGATTGACGTCTACCAATTTTAATGGTATCGTGTGGTAAAAATAAAATATCTGCTTGATGAACCTCATTAGGGACGCTGACATCAAAATGTGCATATTGAATTTTTTTAGGTGGTGGTAGATAAAATTGCCATATTGCCTGTCGTGCTAACCACGCTGCAGCAACAGAACGTGAAACTTTTGCTGCTTCAGATAATTTACTAATAGCTGATCTGCCTCTCCAATATCCTCTTGGGCTATAATAAATGGATTCCATCATAATATTTATATAATTAATTACCAGCCCCTAACATTATTTTACTTTTCATGGCAGATTTTACTAGAAAACTAGCTAATTTATCTCTGACAGATTTATTAGGTATAGAATTTAATGCGTGAATCAATTTTACATCTGCGAGATGCCTTTGTTGTAAATCTTTACTTTTATATGCAACGTCATGAACATGACACGCTTTATCAATCTTATTTATAGGATACTCTCCTGATCTTGGTTGATTTTGATTATCAAGTCGGATATCAAGTCGAGTTCCGGGACCACAATAATTGTATCCAGGAAGATGTTTCTCACCGGGGTATTTAGCCCATGGAGTTCCTGGTAATTTTCCTAATAAAGCGGCAATATCTCCACCTGTCTTTGTTTTGACAAATTTGTATTTCCTCGTGCCACATTTTACACATTTGCCTGTCAGAACACATCGTTTATTTTTTGTTGTTATTGTAGTTAATTCAGCAGTGGGTGTAGATGCTCTACATCGAACACAATATAGACTCATATTATTTACTATATGGATATAATTGACTTTTCGGCGACACGAAAACAGGAGCCAGTGAAGCATCATCCAGCATTACCAAATTCGATATGGATGATTATAATAGGTCCATCTGGATCGGGTAAAACACAACTATTATTAAATTTAATAACGCGATGGTTAAAATGGAGTAAACTGTATTTAGTAGCACCATCCGTAGATGATCAACACTGTTATGAAGTACTTAAAGATTTTAATGAAAATGCAAAATTGCTGAATGAAAACGGTGATGATGTTGTTGATTTTATTACCGATATTGATGAGGCCCCATCTGTAGATGACCTAGATGGATTTATTAATAATTTAGTGGTGTACGATGACGTTATGCTGGACAGACAAACAAATCCAGCTAGAATATTTTCTCGAGGTAGACACAAGAATACAGATGTTATATACGTCACTCAGCGTTATACACAAATACCTAAAGTGATCAGAGACAACTGTAATATTTTAGTAATGTTTAATGGAGTAGATAATTATACTTTACAGAATATTTATTATACTTGGTGTTCAGGGGATATGGATATGATTAAATTTAAAAACTTCTTTTCAAAAGCACAAGCTGTTCCGTTTGGATTTATTACAATAAATCTACATGACCCAAGATCTAGATATCGTATAGGTCTGGATAAAATCTTTGGTTAATTACAGCAGCAGGCAGGGCGGCCGACAAAAATTGAATGACCCGCGAGTAAACTAAACGCATTATAACATAAAAAACAAAAAGTCAAAAATAAAATAACAAAAATGAGCTAACCCAAACGATTTATTATCCGTTTTTCAAACTATGCGGTAATAATAAAAGTTAGGAGGTTCGGTTTAGAGTTATTGGCCTTATCTTTCAGTCCCTGTAGGAACCTTTATTTTATGAAATTTGCTCGAAACCAATTTGTAGGGTTCACCCTGCCTGCTGCTCATGCACATGTCACCCTGATTATGTATCTCATGCACATGTCACCGTAATTATAGGTCTCATGTACATGCCACCTTAATTATATATCTCATACACATGTCACCTTAATGATATATCTCATGTACATGTCACCTTGATTATGTATATCATGCTAATTACCGCTCCGGTGGCCTAAGTGGTTAGAGCCTCCGCCTCGGATGCAGGAGGTCGCGGGGTTGAATTCCGGCAGAGTCATACCGAAAACTTATAAAAATAGTACTAACAGCTGCCTCGCTAGGCGTTCAGCATTAAGTGGTTAATGTGAGGACTGGTCGACCCGGTGTCAGAATAATATGACTGGGTGGGACATAATGCTACATGTCTGCGACATGATGCCCAGTGCTAGACATTACTATAAACTGCCACACTGCAGACATCGTAGCGATATTTCTTAAAAATTGTTAAAGTTACGTTAAACATCCAAATGGCACACATATCTCATGCACATGTTGCCTTAACTATGTATCTCATGCACATGTTGCCTTAACTATGTACCACATGCACATGTTGCCTTAACTATGTACCACATGCACATGTTGCCTTAACTATGTACCACATGCACATGTTGCTTTAACTATGTACCCTATGCACATGTTGCCTTAACTATGTACCACATGCACATGTCACCTTAATTATGTATCTCATGTATATGTTACTTTAATAATGTATCTGATACATGTATTACCTTAATAACGTATCGCATGCTCATGTTTCCTTAATTACGTATCTAATGCATGTATTACCTTATTAATGGATCTCAAGCATGTTTCACCTTAATGACGTATCTGATGCACATTTTACCTTAATGACGTATCTAGTACACATGCTCTTTTAACATATATAATGCACGTTACCTTAATCATGTATTTAATGCACATACCACCTTAATTATGTATCTAGTGCACATGTCACCTTAATTATGTATCTCATGCACATGTTACCTTAATCATGTATCTAATACACATTTTACCGTAATGAAGCTAAAGTTTAGACTACCTATAAAGGCTCGAGCAATTATGTTATGATAAACTTAGACCGCGGTGTTACTTTTTCGGTCTTCTTTCTTTTCCCACCACCTTTGTATATTTCGAAATCGTTGTTAAATAGAAATGCAAAACTTCTGTTTTCTAACAGGACTCTGAATTGATTACAGAGATATTTTCCTCACAATTTGAATATTTGTAGTGTATCACGGTGATTGTTGTGCTAGGTTTTTTTTTTTTTTTTCATTTCTCTATAGTGATACCATCCGTCTCTCCATGAGTTTGAGTAATGTCGCACAATGACTTCAATATCTGTAGTTACTAATAATATTTCGGTACATTATTGGAATATCATATACATGTCCGAGTTAAAATTTGAACATAGCCTACCTTGCATCACATTATAAGGTTGGGGTGGGTGGATTAACGGACGGAGCTGAATCATACCTTGAGGCATGTTGGGAGGTAGAAGTGGGAGGATGAATAGGCGGAACTCAACCATACCATGCCACCAGGTTGGGAGGTAGTGATGGTTGAATGAATAGGAGGAAATGGGGATTATGCCAGGTGGCTGTGTATGCTGGTTTAAACATCATTTTATAGGGGAAAGAATCTGCTAATATACGTAACATCAAAATGGGCGTTTTGGAACGGGCTTGCTGTCAAAGCCTTCTATACCCAATGCCTTTACCTTTTATACACCATGAGCGTTTAATTTAAGCAAGTGCACACGAACCCATGGTGAGCCTTCCCTAATATACGCATAATTGAAGCTACTATGCTAGATGCATCACTCGCAACTATACGGAATATAATGTATTATGGAGAAGTTAATTTTTCTGCGTGAGAATGTGACTCTCGTGACATACAGCCATTGACATTATAGTGGATTAGCGACATAACTTGTCTTGGCTAAAGTCAAAGTACAATGTAGATAAATCAGATTTTGCTACGGACTTGAACTGTCGGTTGACTGAACGCTACTGATTTATTGTCCTTATGTGTTTGTTTTTGTTTTGTTGGTTAATAAAAGAATTTACGTTTAATTTATAGATTGTGTATTGTATTTGTTATCATTTCTCATATGAAATGTTCATACATGAAGGAATAAGATCACTTTCGTTACTTTACAGGTATCTTGACATGAACAGAAGTTAAGATTCGGAATGTGTGTCAAGGTTCATGCTAGAGTTTCTGTACTTTGCCTCGTTCACGATACCCACTCAAACAGGACACGAAACTGAAACCCTCAAGATCTTGTTTGAAGTGATAAGCTGTTGATCTGTAGGTCACGTGATAACAGTGTCTCCACAAAATGTTATCTGTAAGCCCGGTTTACGTCGAGCATGACTCATTACTTAAAACGGCATGCTGATCTCGAAGAAAGAGCTTGATGGATAATCTAATGAAAGGACTATATTAAATAAAGACTTTTTTCAGTGCCCATTTTTATGAAAAGGAAATATTGTTAATTTTTTAAAAATCTTTGTCTAATTGTGTTATTCAAGATGCAATTTTTTTATTTTTTTTTTCAAATGTGCTATAAAGTATACATTGTGTCCGTTTTCAAATGTGCTATAAAGTATACATTGTGTCCGTTTTCAAATGTACTGTAAAGTATACATTGTGTCCGTTTTCAAATGTGCTATAAAGTATACATTGTGTCCGTTTTCAAATATGCTATAAAGTATACATTGTGTCCGTTTTCAAATGTCCGTTTTCAAATGTATTGTAAAGTATACATTGTGTCCGTTTTCAAATGTGCTGTAAAGTATACATTGTGTCCGTTTTCAAATGTGCTATAAAGTATACATTATGTCCGTTTTCAAATGTGCTATAAAGTATACATTGTGTCCGTTTTCAAATGTGCTGTAAAGTATACATTGTGTCCGTTTTCAAATGTACTGTAAAGTATACATTGTGTCCGTTTTCAAATGTGGTATAAAGTATACATTGTGTCCGTTTTCAAATGCGCTATAAAGTATACATTGTGTCAGTTTTCAAATGTGCTATAAAGTATACATTGTGTCAGTTTTCAAATGTGCTATAAAGTATACATTGTGTCTGTTTTCAAATGTATTGTAAAGTATACATTGTGTCTGACTTATAGGAGATGTGTTTATGCTAACCCATTGTCTCCTAAACTACGAAAAAAAAATTTAAAATTTCGGAAATAATATTAAAGTAGTTAGTTTGAAAAAGGAATTGTTGAACCGAACTTCGTGTCAGCTTCAAGCTAGACAGTGTAAGCCAGATATATCTGTTGAACCAAAACTTTGATGAAGCGTCCGGACACAGTAGTACAAGGTTGGAATTTCCTTATGGAATTTTTTTTTCTTTATTGTACGAACCATTTGATTATGAAAAACACAAGATAAATATTTTTATTGCATTTTACCATACTTTTGGCTACAATTAATCAGCGATACCCGCCATACCGGCCTCGATGTGCCTTTGGAAATAAATTTAGCTCCTATTGTTTCATTATGATATAGTCAATAATGTGTTGATGGTGCCGTCAAAAACAACAACAGAAAAAACATCAGTAGTGGAATAAGTCTTTTAGTTGTGTTCAATTATTATTTGAGAGGATTTATTGCAATCATGTACTGGCATTACAAAGTGCTCATTGACATAAGTATAAATCATTATGTTGGGTTTATTGTGAATTCATTTAAAGACATTCTTATATCATTGTGAAACATCAAGACTGTGGACACACATGTTCATATTCAAGGCTACTAGCACTTCAACACACTCATCATTGGAATTCATTAAGAACACCACTTGAATTCAATAGAAACACCATACTTTTGGACTTGTTATAGAACTTGAAGGATTCTTTGGGATTTAATTCAGTCAAACAAGTTCTTCTTTAAATTTTCAATTTATTTGTTGAATTTTACAAACCTTGTAACTTGTTTACACATTTTCTGTTACTTAGTTTAAGACCTTAGAGTCGTAACGCTTGAGCGTCTTATATTTGAAAGTGAAAAATCGCTGTCACGTTGTGGGGAAAATTTGCTGATATTCAGGTTCAGGTTTCGACTATGGACCCGATTCTGGACAAATAAACTGCCTGTCGGTTGTGTAACCGCTACGCATCGACTGTTCGAGGCTAGAATTCAAAAGGAATTCTGCGTCCGAGTCGGGACGCCTTTGTTTGCTTTGCACTCAGTCAGCGATGTCCCGACCGGGAATTCAGTGCGACAGGTAAGTGAGCAATTACCCCAAGGCTTTTCACAACGAGACCGAGCCGTAGTCAATCGGAACCGAGAGATTCAATTTTAGGGTGGAGTTTCCCGTGCAATCCAGAAGTTATTCCAGCTACATTCATTTTGGAACGTTAGTACAGATGTGAATCTCGTAAGGAGAAGTTCGCAACCAAGTTGAGAGCCGTTATATGTACTCCGAAAGCATAAGTTGTGCACTCGTAAAAGGGCGAGAAGGCATTCTTGTGAAAGTCTTGTTCGGATTTGGAACAAAAGGCTTCTGAGGTAACATATCTTCGCTCGAATTTGCCTCACTCTTCTAACTAGGGTTTGTATGATTGATGTATTATTATGTACCTTTTTATTTATTAGAAATGGAATCTTCAATGTTTAGCGAATTATTAACATGCAAGATTAACGTATGTAAATTGTTGGATTGTGTAATTTACTATGTTGCATCGTAATGCATGACTGAATTTATTAGTAAATTATGTTAGAACTTGTACTTGCTTTGTTAGTATATATATATATATATATATATATATATATATATATATATATATATATATATATATATGTATATATATATGGATTATGAATTATGCAGAGTTAGTCATTGTTGAACTTGTGCACATATAATTAGGTATTTGTATATTTCATGTGTCGTTAAAATTCATAGGATAGGAAATGCATATGATTGTTGTTGATGATGAGAGTTTACTATATCGAGAAGTTAACAATTAGGGATGTGTATGCAAGTATCAGAAGTCGTTGATAATATTGTTATTGTTATAGCACAATTATTGTAGAACCAAGCATGTATGGAATATTTAGATGTGTGTGTGTGAATTGACCTGATAATTTATTCACCATTACTCTGATGAAAGGTCTGTGAGAGTGTGGTTAATTCTCCCGAGATTAGTGCACTGAGACCCGATTATACGTCCCTTCTAACTCCACAGGAAGCTTTCTGGATGGGAGTGAGAGGTGACACCCAAGGATCGGAGAGAAGATACGTTGAGACGACGTGGGAGGTCTATTGTGACGTAAGCAGTTGGGTGGATGGAGGTGTAGTACTGGAAAGAAGCATGGAAGAGAGTTAAGGAAGGAGAGCACAGAGTTGAGGGTACTGGAAGTACCAGAGAGACGTATTACTGGAAGAAAGTGTGGAAAAGAGTTCCAAAGTGCAAGGAGAGCATGAAAAGTTGAGGGTTCTGGAAGTACCAAAGGAGAGAAATGAGAGGTGGACAGGTGAGTAACAGAATCAACACCGAAGGGAAACACACTCTTAATACTGTAATTTCATATGAGGATAGTAATTGGCAACAGAATCGGTCACTGTTTGTATTTGTCGAAAGAATTATGGTTGAGAAATTGTCAATGAAAAGTTGAATCCGTTGATATTTATATTGTTACATCTTTACCTTCAGTCTTTTATGCACCCAGACTGTCGGCATTGCTGACTGGGGTCTTGGAGCTATCTAAATTTTAAACTGTCCATCCTTCTCCGGTGTTAGAAATAATACCGTAGGAGGCATGTGAAAGCCATGCTTATGGAATGAACATGGATAGTCATACATTATAATGTTGATAGGAAATGCAAATTTTAACTTATATATACTTGCAGAAAAGTTCAGAATTATCATATGATAACGCTTTAATTCAAATCATCTTCAGAATGAATCCAAATTCATTATAAGTATCAGATTCTGGGACTGGTGCATTACATTGCTCCTCATTGCCCTTCATTGAGTCGACTGTTTACAAACCATTCTAAATAATAAACAGCATTTAAGTGTACATACAAGAATGACACCTAAATAACAAAATAATCAAAGTTATAATGTGGTGTCACAATTACATCTTGTGCTTTAAACATTTAAGAAATTAATAATTTTACCCATCAATATAGCAAATATTTTAACAAAGATGTATCAAAGTAGCTTACTGCTAGCAGTCACAGCATATAAATATCAAGGGATGTTTCCTTTATGTTACCAAAGCCATAAAAAATATTATATCCTGGACTGCTTGTTACATCTGATTATTATTATTTATTATTATTTATTGTGTGCAGTGCATGCCAAGCCATTTAACAGCGTCATCATCAGCAAGGTGTAGAGCCTGCAGTCCACTGGGGAACTTTGTCAGTGGGCAGTTGTTCACAATGTGTGACATGGTCTGTAAAGCAACACAGCTACAGGAAGAGTCAGTGGCCTGGCGCCATTGGATGAGGTTGACTGCACAATGACTCTGTTCTGTCTGGAAATGGTTCAGCATGGTCCACAGATGTTGTGAAAGGTTTAAGCCTGGAGGGCAGACAGATGGCTCAGCTATAAGGGAGTGGTTTACAACATCTGTTGAAGACCACTCATCACTCCATGCTGAAATAGCTGTCATGTTCTCCAGCAATGGAACTAACCAGACTGGATGTCTCGAAGCCATGCGACTGCTGGATGTGAGCTGATGTCTATTACAGTGGAAGTTTCTCACTGGCATAAACCTTAGCAATTTTGTGGTTGCTTCCTGGCGAGGGAGATGTGGAGGAGGAATGTTGCAAATACTGGCATTCATGGTAAAGGAGTAGAATGTAATGTTACAGAAATTATGCGCATTGTTGTGTTGAGCTGGACGTCAAATTAGCTTGGTATGGGATGATCGAGCCCAGACAGGAGTGCAATACTCTGCTGTTAAATAACCGAGTGCCACTGCTGATGTCTTGAGTGTCTGAGTACTAGCACCCCAGGTTGAGCCAGCCAGTTTGCGGAGTAGGTTGTTTCTAGTCCTCAGTTTTGCTGCAGTTTTCTTCAGGTGGTTGTAGGATGTCAGTGATCTGTCCAGAGTCACACCAAGGTATGTTACACTCCCTATCAGCACTCAGCCAAGGCTCTGCCAGAGGCTGGTGAAACAAAGGATCCAACTTGCAAACCAAATTCAGCATTGAATCCCAGTTACATGTCACTAACGAAAGCAGACCCGACATACCAATGCCTCTTACTTTCATTCAACTGGACCAGCCCTTCGAGTTTTACAACTTAATGTTGAGGGTCTCTCAGTAGGCAAAAGAACCGTCATCAGCATTATTGCCCACCGTTACAACTTATAAATATTTGTGTTCGCTGTTTTGATACCCATTTGCTTACTAATAGAAAGTGTCTTTGTTCTAACCACCTTACATCATCATTTCCATATTTTGTGTCATTCCTTTGGGAACATTTGGGAACATTATAAAAATGAGATATACCCCAAGATAAAGACATGAGTTTTTGTTGTCCATACATCTTAGTTGAGTAGTTACATATCATTTCGTCTCAAGCTTTTGCATGGAACATTATATCACATATTATAAGAGAATTATGATTTTGTTGTGTGTTATATCAGAATAGGTAGTTTCATGAATATCCTCAAACACAAACAATTGGTTTGCTAATTTTATGGGCATGAACATCCAGAGTCAACAGCAGCTGGAAAATAGATATTCTTGAAGGTCATTAGCAAAATTCAACAAGTTTCCAAATGATTTTGAGGCAAAAGGCTAAGTAATTTAATTCTTTCACCAATTTATGACTGAAAAGGCTATTTTTTGATCTGTCATGAGCAATATTCAATACAGAAATAATTTCTAAAGATCTAACAGTGGTAAAAAATTATACACCTACATCCCACTTGTGGCCTTTCTGCAAAACCATGTGCTTTGTACATAATGTAAAGCTATAGTAAATGAGTCAAATATATATACATGTCGTTAAATAAACAAGGCCTGATTAAGATAAAGCAATCCTTTATTGAAGTTGTTATTAATATTTTATAAGACTCCAAGACTTAAAACTCTGACACCAAACCAATGAACACAATTGCCAATGGTTAAGAAAAATCTATTGGTGATTTCTTTTTACAACTTTCACTATGAAACACAATTCCATCTTTCTGCTTGATATGTTGTTGTTGTTGTTGTTATAGGGTTTAACGCCATTTTTCAGCACAAGATAGGCTATACATGGCGGCCAGTATTAATGGTGGAGGAAGAACCCTGGAAAACCCCGGGAAGAACCACCGACCCACGAGAAGCGCTACTGGCAGGCTTTCTCACGTACCCACGTTAGCCGAGCCTGGACTCGAACCCACGCAGACAGAGGTGAGATGGCAGTGATCCGTAACGATCAGCGCTTTAGACCACTCGGCCACTCGGGGCCCCTGCTTGATATGAAACATGGTCTACAGCCAAACATTTTGGAATAAATTTGTTCTAATTTTGGCATGAAACAGTTATGATTCCATGTTGCATCATAAACATAGTGAAAAATAATTTGTACGTAGACAACTTTTTCCTTTTTCATGTATTTATTATTAAGCGTGTGTATTTTTATCATATCTAAGTAACATTAAAAATGGCTGCTCAATTTTCAAGAACATTTGTCATTTGTAACAGCAATGAATTATGACACCTTCACCTGAGACCAGATAAAGACTTGAGAACGTCCTTAACATTTCACTTGAAAATTTCAAATTTTGAATCAATTTAACTTGTGATCAATGAAATAGACACCAATGTTATCTCTATATTGTCTACTATAAATGACACAATCACCAGCTTGAAGTTTTATTATTTTTGGAAATACTAATGTTTTTCACAGAACATATATATATATATAAAATTTGCATTGTTTGTTTGTTAGGTTTTATTTAGTTTTTTTATTTCAATATATGCTATTGATAATGTAACATTGTATCTTGGACTTGACCTTGCCCAAAATCAAGTTTATTTTCTACTTGACCTGAAACATTGATTTTTTAAAAAAAATTTGTAAACAACTAATACATAGCTAAAATGTTATTTGTGCATTTGGGTTTAATATCAGGATTATTATTAACAAAAGTAAACATGAATATTTGGGTCTGGGTCTAGGTTATTGGACTTTCCCTATAAATTTACCTGGCCTACCTGACATATTCCACAGTCAATATTATAATTTTAGTAATAGATTTCTAATTCTAACTAAGATTTAATTTTGTAAACATTAAAATCCTTCTAGAAGGTTATTTTCCATTAGAAAAAAGGGGGGGGGGGTTTTGCATATGCTAATTGTGACCTGAGGTCAAGTAGAGGACTATATATAATCTTGTTACTGGAAAAATTATTTATTCAGTTGTATTACTGTTGTGTCCAAAAATTCATCTGGGCTGGAATTGTATTCAAATTTTTAAATTCAAGAGATTCTTCTCTGGAAATACTAAGCGCTCTTCAAAAATAACATTCTTGGAAATAGAGACTTGAATTTATACTGAAATTTTAAATAAGGATATATTCTTGGATTGTATTATTGTGATCCAACAAAAGACTGTTGGTACATCACCACTACATGTGCCACAACAGACACATCAACACTTCTAGCATTAGATTTAATTTGGATTTCCACTAAAGTTTATTCAGAACTTAATTATTAGGACTTGTGTCAATTATTCTTAAATTATTTGGGATTTAACTTGCAATATCACAAGTTCTTTTCTTTGACATTTACACTTTGTATTCTAGGGAAATAAATTATTTGTTGAATTTTACAAACTTGTTGCTTCTCACTTATTTTAAGATCATAGAATCATAATATCCATCCACTTTAAGTACCTCAGTAGAGAAAAACTGATTGCCAAACAAATTTGTTATAGCATAGAAAGTTTGTAATAACTTCAACTTTGTCCTGAATCCCCAGACACTGCATTGTTTTGAATTATATGTGAAGTTTTCTTGAATAAATACTGTTTCAAATAAATATTATGGATGCTCCATCATAGGCAGGACAACAGCTTCTTGTTAAAGCCAAAAATTTGATGGAGGACTTTTTGAGATTCTGCACCACATTTGCATCTTGACTGTGATACAAAGGAAACAAATTTTAAAGTTAAAAACTAGAGAAATAGTAGCAATTTGCTGATGTAAATATACCCCAACCTCTCCTGCATCATACACCTATGTATAGAGATTAGACCTCTCTCGCATCACACACCTGTGCCATGGAGATTAGTCCATAGCCATGAAAGTGGCATAACTCTTGTGAAATGGTGCAAATATAATGATTGGTCAATATGCAGATCTAATGAAAAAATAAGAGTTGATGCATTCACCAAATTCTTTCATATACTGCATCATGCTGTTCAGTAAAATGTTTAATAACTTACACCTATAATGGGACCTTAAAGAGTTGTTAATATGTATATTTTTAGATAATGACCATAATATGAACAAAGTTGAATGGCAATCAATAAACAATATGCCCAAGTGTGCCTGATATCACACATCTGGTAGCTGACATGTCAATTTGTGAATGCAAATTCACCTATCTATTGAAACTGTAGAGGAGGAACCTATATTCCATGACACCTCAACAGTATTTGTCCAATGCTCCCTAGCCAGGATGCTTTTTTGTGAAAGTTTATCAAATTGCATTTAGCATTTTGTTTAGGCAAAGTTATGTAGATGTTTTTATTCTTGAACTAATGGTGGCCATAGGTGATGGTGGAACGTTGTCAACTCTTTAAATTTGAAAGTCATTTGAGCTAAAGCACTGTCAAATTTAATAAAAGTCTGTTAAGTGGTATTTTTGATGAAGTTGTTAAAGGTATTTCTATCAATGTCTATTGATGTCAGATTGTCATCATTTGGTATAAACATAATAAAATGCTCTCTGTAAAGTTGTGCAAATTCTTTCAAGTAATTTTTGAAAACTAGCAATTTAAAGGATTTTCCATGTTTAGTTACTGTAGCTACATTTGGTACCAAATTAACATAATTTCTATAAATCTTATGGCACATATTACCACAATTCCTTTAACGTCTGCTCATTGACAGCTGTTTATAAGAAGTCATTAAAAATTTGTCTATTTTTAGGGACAACTTGTACTTGACAGTGGACTGGCACCATTTGTACAAATTTTGAAAGCCTTTTATACTGAGATGCTTTCTGTAAAACTTGGTTAAATTCTTTTAAGTGTTTGAGAAAAAGTCAATATGTGAAGAAGGATCAGCATTGCATGTACAAAATTCAAAACCATACATACTTTATTGCTCAATGAATCATAGAACATTAATTTAGGATGTTATTTATTTATTTATTTATTTATCTATTTACCACAAATATCAGAAAATGATATATTTACATTTACCAAGGTTCAAGATTTTCATAAATCTGATAAGTATCAAAGTTTTCTTTTTTCCTATCATTAATAATATCCAGTGTTCAAGTAGGAAAGGGGGTCAGTAACTTTCTCCTGAGTTTATATACAGTTCTCAGTTTATTCAGACCAATTCCCCATGTTTATTTTTGCCTGCTGATATTTACTACTTAAACAAACTCATCCTGAACATTTAGTAAGCCTACAGAGTAGATGCTTGATTTTTAATTAGGCTGATGAAAGACAAATATTTGACTGACAAAGATCAAGCTTAGACTGGTGTTCCATTCATTAATTACAAATCTGCCAACTTCCTGAAATTATAACACCAGTTTCTCACTAATGATTGATCGACTTCTGCTAGCATCAATGCACTTGTATAACTTTTCTCAGATGTTTTAAAAATTAAACAGCACATTCTATTCTTTTTATTGGAACAATCAAGAAATTAAAGGTCTAACAAGCTAGTTCTGGCAATGTATGAAAGGTCAAGGTCCATGGCCAAGAAAAGATCAGCCCCAGACCTCAGACAACAATAATATTCAGGCCCTGAATTTGGGTGAAAAATTGGCACCATTTTCTTTTAGAACAAACAAGACAACATTTGGGGAAAACTCTATGTGAACATGAACATACATTCAAGAGGAATAGTAATAAAAAGATTTTCAAGATGGCTATCTTGGTGAACATACCGGATTCCAGATCAGAACCAGTTTTATTTAGGACCAAGTCAAAGCCAGAAGAAAATCTTTTGGTCAAAACCTCATGTCAATATGACAATCCATCTAGCAATAACAAGAATTTAAAAAACAGCCACCAAATTGGCCATACTGGAGGGAACCTTTTTAATTTAGATCAAACAAGATATCATTAAGAAGTCTTCGGTAAAAAAATCCTTGTTTATGTGGCCGTCTGTCTGGAGGAGTAGATTTTCAAGATGGCCACTGTGGTAGCCATACTTGATGTCCAAGCAGTACCATTTTCATTTAGGACAATCCAGACCATAGGATGAATGTGTAAATATTAGGAGAAGTAGGAATGACAGATAAACAACAGGCCATACCATAAACTCTCCTGGTCTATAACCCAAGAGCTAACAATTACTTTGATAAATATATCACATAAAAATATGTCATTAGAAATAAACTCCAAAAATATTTTATTAACTGTATAACTATAATTCAATATCTGGTAGCTTTATGTCAAAGAAAAACGAGGAATAAAAAACAGTAATCAAGGCAACAATAGCTAGATATTTTTATTCCAATGTCTTCTTTTTAGGAAAGTAAATCATTTTCCATTATTGAGATAAAGATTAGCCAGAAGTCTACAACCTATGCCAAACCTCTGCAATCTTATAATGTAAAGCCGAGTTGATGTGTGAAAAATTCTATCTTTATGATCCATCATCTATCCCTATGGAAAGGAACTTCAATGGGAGGCTACTGTAATGCTGGTAATGGAAACTGGAGTGTTTATGGAAAAAACCTTGCCATCAGAAGGAAAATTTACATGTAAGTATAACCTGATTCACATCATTTTCTACACCTGACAAGAGGAACATTAACCTGAGACATCAATAAGCATCAGGCTCCATCAATAGTTGAAGAGCTCAACAGGGAGTTCAGATGGGACATACTGTCTGGATTGCAGCCTTTGCAAAGATATATGCTTAAAGTTTTTCAAACTACATGTATCAAATCTATCTGAGTAACTTAGCAAGTAGTGTAGTTCTCATGTGTACAAACTTGGTCTGATTCTTATAACCATGATGCATAAGATTTTAATAACATATAGACAGTACTCCTGAAGAACAGTACTTTACCCAATTTACAATTAGAATAAAAACCTAACCTGTAACTGTCTTGTTGCCATTAATAGCTGTTGTGGTTATACTAGTTGCACCTCTGTAAAAAAAAAAGGGAGGTCATTCATAATAACAACACATTTAACAAGATTTAACAATTTTTGGAGTAAAATATGTTCATTCGATTATAATTACCTGATCATATTCCAGCTTAAACAAGTGAACTTTTAAACTGTTAGCTCTAAAAAAGCCAAAAGCTGTCTGCCCACATAGATAGGAATCAATCTAGAGTGATCTTGTTTTGCATGCAGAGATTGGCACCAAATCCCATTCATACTTCAGTTATTACTGGAGCAGAATGCGCACTCTCTTTGTAGGATTTAACTGCAGGCAGCTTGAGAGGGTGTATCTGTATTATCAAAGAAATATTTTGTGCCAAAAAATTGGCTTCTGCTTAAGATATGTTACCTGAACTTAATACCTTTAGAAAATATGTAGATGGTGGAGGAAATTATATCTACTTAACCCAGAGAAGGCTAATCTCCAGTCTCCCAAGATATATGAGACAACTTGCAATTCAAGAGAAATATACAGGCTGGATTAGTTAAATGGAGTAGATAAATATGCTGAAACACAGTTGACTGGTACCCCACCTCCAACATCGAGTGAAAGTTGAAAGATCACATCACTCAGAAGCTGCCGAATGACCTAGAAATGTAGACTGTTGTGCTGCTGTTGTAGATCCCACCTGGTCAAAACTGGATGAAAGCTCTTGCAGGTAAAAGCCAGAGAAAATTGCCTCTGCCTCACCCATTCCAAGGCTTGTATAATGCCAGGTT
Source organism: Megalonaias nervosa (assembly GCA_016617855.1). NCBI lineage: Eukaryota > Metazoa > Mollusca > Bivalvia > Unionida > Unionidae > Megalonaias > Megalonaias nervosa. The sequence goes on from JAECUM010035042.1 coordinate 18,725, forward strand.
ATGAGCAGCTGCACTCAAATGCTGTGCTCCTGGCAACTGGCTTAACCTCTTAATATGAAATGTGCAATAACTTCATTTGATCTTGGGTTATTTCCCTGCACACACAGCAAATAACCCATAGTATCCAGTTAATACAGTCTGAGTTGAGATATCAACAATTCCATTTTTCAAATGTATCAATAAATAAGATCTCCCTCTTCACAGTGGTTCAGTTCATTTCAAGTATCACCTCAAGGACATCTCTGGGTCCTGTACATAAACCCGAGTCAAAGGGTCTAATGATGACAGGTCAACAATAGCATTTTAAATTAAATGGTACTCAATGAAACCTGTTTTTTGAAGACACTCATGGCACCACAAACTTTTTTACACTGTGGTCATGTGTCCTTTATATAAGTGGTGAAATATAAATAAATTTAACAGAAAGGTTTCATAAATATTTTTTATCTGACTGTGTCCTTTATGCAAAAGTATCAATAAGGCAGGTTTCATTTACTCATCAAGCATTCCTTATTACTTTTTAATAGAGACAAGCCTGTGGACAATATATAACATGATGCTAACAATTAACATAGTCATTCATGCATGACAAGAAAGTCACAGTGACATACCTTGGCACAGGAATTAATAAAAAAGCAAGAAAATTTCAAATTTTAATACTGCACTTCTAGGATTGACATGGCTTTCCATGCCAAAATGATGCCACTTAAGATTGAAAAGCAAGTCCTGTTTTGTAGATAGTATCACTCATAATAAAATTAACACATTGATGTTCAATGACATAAACAGATAAACAAGAGATACTTGACTCTTACAGCGCAGGAAAAATTCCATTAAATAAAGTCAGTTTGGGTTGAAACATTCCCCCAGTCGAGTCTCATAAACACTTACTAGCTCATTATGAATTTGTACATGTACTGTTATTATTAAGTGTTTCCAAGTGGGATTTGCATAAATATGTAAAACATTGCATCTGTGTCTAAGGTATTTTTTTTACGACTTGAACAATTATCTGCAACTTGAACAATTATGATATTTTTTTATAGACACTAATAAATTCTTATTCACTCTTAAAATCTTCATTATGAGACTTTACACTAACAAAAGTGGCAAAGCTGATGATGTCAATGCCAATTTTGGAAAACTTGTTTTTAAGAACTCATTTCTGTGCACCTTTAAACACCACTGAATACAAATTACAAACTGAACCAGTCTGTTCCACCTCTATTGAGGACTTATCTCCTTTAAGAATGAGAGAAGTTCTTGTATGAGATGGATACAATGATGAAAAGAAAAACTTCTGTTTGAAAGAATGAATATTTTGTGGACAAACTAAGCAACATTCTTCAAAGAATATCTTTTGACTTGGAAACAAAAATTTTCAGATCAGTAGTCAATTAATCAGCAGTGTGGTTGGACTCAAACTCTAGAAATGTACAACTGCAATTCTGAATACAGTAAGTAATTTTCATCACCTGTATTTAAAGCATGAAACACCAAGATGCATCTGATGTTAAAGCTTCATGCCTTAACAATGAACAGTGTTGGAAAAATGGCCTCAAACACAATACTAACAAGTGACAATCGACAATATCTCTCTCTGCTTTATAAAACAGGCTGACTATCATAAACAATAGCCTCATCTATGATAACTTACATGGGAACACATATATCATTGTTGTCACGCTTCTGACCCTTATCACATTGTGGGCTACAACTGTAGTCTGAAAGAAAAAAAATACATTTTCATGAAATGTGCTTATTTCCAAATGACAATGCATATGCAGAAGGTGTATCATTTAGATTATGTCTCATCACATACTGAGATAAATTTAGAGTGTACACTTCAGATTATGTCTCACCACATATTGAGGTAAATTTTTAGAGTGTACACTTCAGATTATGTCTCATCACATATTGAGGTAAATTTAGAGTGTACACTTCAGATTATGTCTCATCACATACTGAGATAAATTTAGAGTGTACACTTCAGATTATGTCTCACCACATATTGAGGTAAATTTTTAGAGTGTACACTTCAGATTATGTCTCATCACATATTGAGGTAAATTTAGAGTGTACACTTCAGATTATGTCTCATCACATACTGAGATAAATTTAGAGTGTACACTTCAGATTATGTCTCACCACATATTGAGGTAAATTTTTAGAGTGTACACTTCAGATTATGTCTCATCACATATTGAGGTAAATTTAGAGTGTACACTTCAGATTATGTCTCATCACATACTGAGATAAATTTAGAGTGTACACTTCAGATTATGTCTCACCACATATTGAGGTAAATTTTTAGAGTGTACACTTCAGATTATGTCTCATCACATATTGAGGTAAATTTTTAGAGTGTACACTTCAGCTTATGTCTCATCACATACTGAGGTAAATTTTTAGAGTGTACACTTCAGATTATGTCTCACCACATATTGAGGTAAATTTTTAGAGTGTACACTTCAGATTATGTCTCATCACATATTGAGGTAAATTTTTAGAGTGTACACTTCAGTTTATGTCTCATCACATATTGAGGTAAATTTTTAGAGTGTACACTTCAGATTATGTCCCACTACATACTGAGATAATAGAGATACTTTAGTTTTAATTTGTACTCTGAAGATTCAAACCCTGGTCCATGGATAAACAGCACCCATTGCCTTGCCTACAAGTACAAATGCCTATACCATCTCAACCATGCACACATCACCAAAAAATGATGCAACAGAGTTGGTTGTATAGGCATCCATAAATAGCAGACACACCAACATGTCAACCTAGTAATTAATTCTCATCTGTACACAGTCATTCTGGATTCCTAAGAGAGAAATGAAGAAATGTAAATAATTATATAGGGTTACAAATGCAGATTAGAAAATTCTGTAACTTGTATGAAAATGCTATTTATTCAAATTTATAAAAATTCTGTTTGTAGTATCAAGCATTCCCTTGTAGAATCCAGGGATAGTACATTCCTTTCTATTTGGTGCGTATTTGTAATCCTATATATTTATTGCTATATACCTTGATTTCTGTCTTAGGAATCTGGAAAGACTGTGTGTACAGCATCGGACAGCTCACTATTCTTCATGCAGGACAAGAGAGTTCTAATTATTGGTAACCAATGAAATACACAGAACTGAAATAGTACTTTTTCCCTATCTGCCTGTCATGTTCTTCATTTTGTGCACAAAGCCTGTACCTGTACTAATTTCAACACAATTAAGCAAACAATCTTCATAACGTGAAATGACTAATAAATAGAACCCAGCAGGAAGCTGAATGCACATGGGCAAATTAGATAACACTTTTTTTAACAAGCCCAAAGGGCAAGAACTTAGAAACGAGAAGGGAACCAAAATCCATATCTAGAGGAGCTCTGCTCAGCTTCCAATAACTGAGGAAACATTAACATGTTTCTTTGAAATGACACAATTATGAATTTCTACTGAAAATACCATCACTTCATAAGTAGCTTTAAAGCCACTGCCAACTGAATTATTAAAAGATTTCAATAAATTAAACCATGCATGCAAAGTGGATTTCTGAAGAGATGGCAAGGTTTTAGTAAGGACTGCTTGTAATTGTAAATAACATCAGTTACTGTTGGAGAAGAGACTGATTTAAAGCAAAGCAAAGAATAACTTTTACATATTTTCAATTTCAAACTTCAATCACTGACTGCTCTCTCTGCATGTTTAATAGCATTTCCAGGACAATTTTGAAAATTTCAACTGGTCCTGTGAAAAACTGTCCAATGGCAACTTGCTCTGTTTCTGAATACACTTTAACAAAACTGATAAAATATACAAAGACAAAGAAGCTTGCTTTTTTCAAAATATACTTAAACAAGTTTACATCAACTGTGACTAAACAAATCGTCTTGCTGGATCATTCTGTTAATTATTTTGGGCAATTTGAATATGATAGAAAATTGCCATCACTCTCTAAATTAGTCTGGGCCATCTCACTCATACAGAAAATCTGAATCATTCTGTGAATCAGTTTGTGCTATTTCACACAGATAAAAAATTATCATTACTGTAAATCAGTTTGGGCCATTTCACACAGATAGAATATCTCATTCATTCTGTGATACAGTCTGGGCTATTTCACACAGATAAGAAATCATCTTCACTGTGAATCAGTCTGGGCTATTCATATAGACAGATAATCTGGATCACTCAGTGAATCAGTTTGGGCTATTTCACACAGACAGAAGTTCTTTATCAATGTGAATCAGCCTGGTCCATTTCACACAGTAAATCCAGATCAATCCATGAATCACTTTTGGCCATTTCACACTGACAGAAAATCTCCATCACTCTGTGAATCAGTCTGGTCCATTTCACACATAGAAAATCTGGATTAATCTGTGAATCATTTTGGGATATTTCATACAGACAGAAAATCTGAATTACTTTCAGAATCAGTTTCAGTCATTCCATGCTGAGAGAAAATCTGTTCACTACAAATGGAAAATGGCCTGATTTAAGAAAAACTTCTATTAATATTTAGAACACTGCTTGGATTACATATGTTAACCTGGTAGATAAATTAATACAGTTTAGCAGAGCTTTACTTACATCTTTGGCATGACACAGTGATACCACCTACTTTTTTAAATTGGAGTACATAAACTATTATTGAGTTTAAAAAAAACCCCACATTTCTGAGCTGAACCATGGAAATTACTCTGATGAATAGCAACAAGAAAACTTTAATATAAAAGTTTACTCTGATATTAATTATAAAGATATGTATATTTAATTTGCATTGTTTGTTGGCTTTTCTCCATGATTATGTATGTCTGTGTTTTGAAATTGACCTTAGTCCAAAATCAAGTTAATGGTCTACCTCACTAGTGACATTTATTTGTAAACAACATAACACATAGCTAATATTTCTCAATGATTATTGATTAAATATTCAGATCATTATTAATGTAGGTAAACATGTTTATTTGAATCTGAGTCTAGGACATTAGTTTTCCATTTGAAAAATCATAAACTTGTTGACAGCTTTGACTGCTTTAGAAAGAAAACTTACCTACATATCCTGGCTCTATTATTGTGTCTCAGTTTTTCGTATCAATGTTGTTTACTTGAAAAATTACTCATTCCTAAATTAGCATCTGAAGTGGAATCTGTCATATTGCTTGCTTCAGTTTTTAATTTGGGTGGATTTATTTATTTAAATTATTCACTGGAATTAAAAAGTGTTCATTAATACTTCTTGGACTAAATAATTAATTTGGAATTACAGTGGATTCAGTCAAAGACATTTTGGATTATATTATTGTCATACATAAAAAACTTAATATATCTGGACATTCCAGGCCACTGGCTGTTAACACATCAGTACATTCAAGACTACAGGCACATCAACACATTCAATATTGGAATTTATTAGGAACACTATTGGAATTCAATTGGAACTCAACAAATTTTGACTTGTGATGGAACGTTTAGGACTATTTGGGATTTAATTCACTATAATATAACTTCTTTTTAATATTTCACTTTGTATACTAGAGAAATAAAATTATTTGTTGAATTTTACGAAACTTGTTGGGTTTTGCTCTTTTATGTTACTTAGTTTAAGACCATTGAGTCATAAGAGATCAAACTTGAGTCAAAGTCAAATAAACAGTCTTCTGAATGTAGTCAGGAAAAAATGATGCCTGCATTTATGCCCATACCACTAGAACATGCATAGTCATATAGGGACATGCAAAGACATAACGACAGGGGTTTACAGTACATACACTTGCATGAATAATGGTGGGGAAACAACTGAAACTACCCTAAAACACTTACTCAGCAATCTTTCTTGACCATCAGGGCAACGATTAAAGTAGCATGTGGCGTCGGCCCATTCAACACACATGCCTCTACGTTCCCAATATGTAAGAACATAATTATTCCGAGCATCACACCGACAATAAACATCCTGGATGTTATGCAATCCTGAGCCCATATCACACTCAATTTTATTTCCCTCCTTCTCACATGTATGCTTCTGTAAACACTCTGGTGTCTCATCGGACCAAGCATCAGCAGGCTGATAAAATCCGCTTGGACACAATACACAAGATAGAGCTCTTTTTCTAGTGTCATATATAGGTACAGTTCCTGTTTAAAAAATACAACATTTACAAGAGTCATTTAGAAGTGAAAAAAAAAAACCATGATGCCCAAGGTTACCTGAGTTTGCACACCTGGTTAAAATATCTCTTGACATTGAAAAATCTCAATTCTAATTTGATTTAAATTATATTTAGTTACAATTTACAAAGCCTTTAGTGTCTTTCAGTTTTCAAAGGAGTAATTTACAGGTTTTTATATTTTTATTATAAGCAGCACTGTTTGATGGCTCTTTAAATTTGCTCTATATTAGTCGCACTTAAGGCACAAAGTTGTTTAAATATTAAAAAGGTTGCTATGGATGATGGAGGGTTGATTTGTTCCAACTGGAAGATCTTCATAGATTAACAAGTGGTTTAATTGGGCCTTAGATTTCATCTGGCAATAAAATGTAAAAGCATTTGGTCAAATTAATTAATATACTTTCTTTAAAATCTCTGCAAAAAAATGTCTCGTAAAAAAAAAGTAGCTTCAAGCTCGTTTTTTTTAATCATCTGCTCTCAAGCTTGTTCAGCATTACAATTGGAACTCAACAAATTTTGACTTGTGATGGAACGTTTAGGACTATTTGGGATTTAATTCACTATAATATAACTTCTTTTTAATATTTCACTTTGTATACTAGAGAAATAAAATTATTTGTTGAATTTTACGAAACTTGTTGGGTTTTGCTCTTTTATGTTACTTAGTTTAAGACCATTGAGTCATAAGAGATCAAACTTGAGTCAAAGTCAAATAAACAGTCTTCTGAATGTAGTCAGGAAAAATTGATGCCTGCATTTATGCCCATACCACTAGAACATGCATAGTCATATAGGGACATGCAAAGACATAACGACAGGGGTTTACAGTACATACACTTGCATGAATAATGATGGTTAAACAACTGAAACTACCCTAAAACAGCAAGACCTTTACACCAGGAAACTTACTACCAAATTTGGTTAAAGGAATATTAGGGAGGAATTCATTGACACAAGGTTTCAATGCTTTGATACTGCAACCTATTATTGGACGAAGAATTGGTACCATGTGTACAAAACAGAATGGTCTTCAGCAGTATGCTTTCATTCATATTTGGACTTATTCCCTTGAGTTGTTTTTGAAGAGGAGACAGTAAAAATGACAATATTGGGCAAAGAATCTGCATCATCTGCAAATTTCTGAAAGGCTTTCGTGACTGGATGCTATCTGTGAAATTTAGTTCAGTGTTCAGTAGTTTAAAGATTTTAAAAGATTTTTAAACATTTTCTATTTTTAGTATAGATAGATAAGAATGACTGGTCTGTTTGACCTTTTAGTGCCATAATGATTAGGATCAAGACCATTTGCAAAATAGGTATCGATGTGCATACATCTTGCTTGTATGATCTGGAGAAACTGTCTCACATGCATCCAAAATGCACCATGCATGGAAACAACAAATTTTCTCCAGCAGAATAGTCCTAATATCTATTTTATTAAAAGATCAAATGGACATATCTATCTTGTCAAGCTATAACAGTGACCATATTAGATGGGTCAAGCTATAACAGTGACCATATTAGATGGCAGATTAGTATTATTTGCAGTATGCCTCCAAGCTAAAATGCTTTCTGCTAAATCTGGTGAAACTCTGCTGAGGGGACTTTTGAGTAAAAAGTAGTTCTTCTGTTTAGTATTGTGACTATATTTTATGGTAGATCAGCAATCATTCATGCAAACTTAAAGGATTTTACTAATGGCAGCCGTACTAGATTGCAAACTGGCATCATTTATACAACTATGAAAGCTGTTAATGCCAGAAAGTTTTATCTGATTTGGTCAAATTCTATGAAGCATATTTTGAAAGAAGAGTATTGCATGATATGCTTGTACTATGGCCTTGATCTTGCTGACGTTAACCTTACTAACAACTCTTGGAACATGTCAACTGTGTGCTTAAGTGTGAACTTAAAAGTTTAATTAATACAGGTTAGAAAGTAACAGCCCAGGTAAGGAAACTTGCCACTGAAACTTTCTGTGACACTGACCATGTCCAGATGAAATTTACTGGTCTTGACCAAATCTGTTTATGTATCCAACTAGGTTCATACTTAATTAGGTTAGAAGTTTTATGCTGTGTAAAGAGGTCTATATGCCTAAATTTTAAACTAAGTCTAGGGGTAAAACTGATTTTTTTTACAATCTGCAAAATATCAATTCTGAGCAAGTTAAACATTTTCATAATTTGCAAGCCCACACAGTTTATCTGATCATTCTATCACATAATACACTAATTACAACATAAGGAAAAACTAAATTACTTTTTGGTCATTCCATCACATAATACACTAATCTCTGGTATACCATATTCTAGCAATACTAATCAAAAACTAAAAAACTACAGTATTAAAGACAATACTTTACCTGCTAAAAAATGTTGCCTTACTTGCTTATTTATCATTTATCTCCAATCTTGCATTCAGGAAATATTGTAAATAATGCTAGTTTTGTAATAAACATCATCCAATGAAATATACTGTGATAAAAAGTGAGATTCTCAAATTCACATGGCAAATGATGAAATCTCATTATAGGGGCCCAAGCAATCTATGAAATGATTTCAGTGTGTAGCAGAAAATTTAATATTAAGCTTTAAATATTAAATATTTACGATCATGATAAGCCTATACAATTATATATCAGATACTGTCTGAAAATGTAGTGCAGACACAGGAAAACACATTCTCTCCTCAATTCTTGAATTTTATTCATCACGAATTCACCACATTTTTACCCTGAGTTTTAATCATCAGCTGCTTGCAATTAATAAGGTCCTCAGGATTGGCAACTTTCAACTCTTTCCTTGTTCTGCTCTCATACACATTTCTACTGTGTACCCACTGTTCTACAGATTATTTTGCAAGTTGTTTATTTTATTAACCCTAAAAAAAAATTCTTTGCAAATGTTCATCCTCAACATTTCAGTATATGGTTGACTATATTACTGGCACATATTTTATAGATCCTGTACTTTCTAAAGGCAACTTCAATGTTTTCTGGAAACATTGCTCTTCCATTTTCGCTCCTTTATTTCCCTTTTTATTAAATATAAGAATTAAATGCTGATTATATATTCATTATATGTGTTCTTGTAATGTAGTAATTAAAATGGATTGGTGTAATTACATTTACATATGCTGACATATCATCAATCATATCAAATAGATTTATACATGATTGCAACATTCTGAGACAATGTCAAGGTTTCAATATAACAACCATTCTCTATCATGACTTTGGCAATAAGCAATATTTAAATCATGTGATTATGCTTGCATCATTGTAAACCATCATCACGTCAATGGCATTATTTTGGCTTAAGGTAGAAGATTTGTATGTGGATACGGGATGAAAAGAAAGATCTTTGATACAATTTCTATTGATTAATTATTTTCTTATTTATTTCCAAAAATGAAAAGTACTGAAAGAATTTGTTATTAACATCAAACACCTGTTTTACAAAAATGCCTTTATAAACAACTGGTTAATGGTACAATTATCAATTAAGAAAGGAAATAGTCAATATCATGAGAATAGAAAAAATGAGTAAACAATGAAGATGGAAATAAAATTACCTTTGGAACACTTTAAAAGTGAAGCACATATATGAATAACTGTGAAAGTCTCGCCTGTTGTGTTGCGAATACAATGGTAATGTAGAAGTTGATCACCAGGACAATTTGCCCACATTTTAGCACACTTCCATGAATCACTATCATGGACTGGACATCCTTGAGAGAACTGATGATGACAAATGTTTTCAAAGTCAAGCTGTATTGGCACCACACTTAAAAAGGGTTTAATCCATGCCTAGAATAAGAAAAAGACATTAGCATTCTTTAGACAGGCCTTTGTCAAACTTTATAATAAAAAAGTTCTTTATCAGCAGTGAAGTCAGTATACATGTGCCATTACCACAGGTCTTCTAGGGATCAGGTGATGTGGTGGTAAGTGACAGTATTGTGAGCCACTAGTTGATATGGTCATTTTCTTAAGATATCATGATGTTAGACCAAGTCCAAGGTATCAGTTGATGGAGAATTCAACTTTTTTCCCACTGACATTTCTCTGTAGACTGTTGCTATTTATATCAGAAAAATGCTCTAACTACAAGAAAAGACTTAAAGATTTAATGACGTTTACTTCCTTAATTACTGTCAGCTTGTTTTTGTAATTTCATGGTGTTTGTTTTGTAATCTTGTCATCATATATGTTTTATGTGTTATCTAATACTGTAAAGAGCTTAGAGCTTCTAACAATTAAGCACTGTACTAAAACCACATTATTATTATTATTATTATTATGTTCTAAAGCTAAGAACACTGCTCATGACAGTAATTAACATGTTACTCTTTACCTGTACAAACTTAAGGTAAATGGAAACTGAATTATGGGTAGGTAATTCAAATATATAAGAATTCACAAAGTCTTGTAATTTTGAAGTAATTGCTGCTGTGCAGAATCTGATGATGATATATGGTAATAGCATCATAGTGTTTTCTGGCACATCAATACAACATGCCAAGTCAAGCAGAGGAAAGCATCTTTACAAGGAACAAGCCATGGCAGCAGACCCAGATGCATCCCATGGCATGAGCCCACACCCATCTGATCTGAACTCTTTTAAAGTAACAACTCTACCTGTAATGTGTTGGGAGTGGGGGGTAATATGGAATCTTACTTCTAATCTGAAGATGACATTTAATAAGGCTCATACTGCTGTGTTGTCAATGGCAACAAAGTTATGGATTCCTGGGTGCAGCCCAAGTGAGGTGGAATGAGGTTTAATTATCATATTTTCATAGCTTAATATGACTGGAATCTTGCTTTTAACTAGAGGTCATTCGATATCATCCATGCATCAATAAATTACATTTTCTCTGGTGATACAAATAGGATGAAATGTAAACTAAATAATATAAACTAAGTGTCCAAAGACAAACCTTTTCTTCTATTATTTCTGTTCCTGTGCCTGAAGCAAACTAGGTCACGTACAACTTGTTTTCTTGTAACTAAAACATCTAGAGTAACCATTGTATTTTGTGTAAATTTTCGTACCTTCAAATTTTACATGCACCATCCATTAATATTATAGCTAATTGTCATTTTTTTTAATACATAGCACTTTATATTTTTCATCAAATAAATTTACATTTTTGTAAAATAAAAGTTATGCTGAAAAGATGTACATTTGCAGAAAGGATAAAAAATACTGACAATTTTTTACACCAAAAGAATAAGAGATTAATATCATATATAATTGTTTTAATTGTTTTTTATATTTAGCATTAATTTTTAACATCCTAATCTGATGAGTTAAAACTGAAGAGAAAACTTCCCATTTCAAATGGCTTTGAAAATATGCAGAGGTCCAATGACCAAATACTGCTTTGCTAAGTACATGTCATAAGTGATGATTAACTTTTGGTAAGTTCTTAAGTGAGGTATCAAATAATGAAACAGGATATTAAAAAATTAAAAATATCACCATCTAAAGTGATGCAAAAAGGTCTCTGGTCATTTCATGTTTTATTATTTATTTCTGACCACATATTTTGATGCTTTTTATGTGAACTGTTGAGTCAAGATGATAAGTTCATGTTTCAAATTGTTTTGAAAAAAACTGATGATTAATTTTGATAAGTCAAATGACCAATGTATTGTTTGCTGAATATACATGTTTGATATAATCTCATATGAAAAACATAACTATATTTTGCTGCAATTGAAAGTTTTCCAGACTATTTTTTAACTTTGCATACATTTTAACTCAACATGCATGCATTCAACAGAAACAACAATGAGATTACTGTTACTGTAAGAATTCTGGGTGCACAAAACTTTTTGACAACAGGGCCTCATATCATTGCCTACAATTTACCTATTAAAAAATATATGTTTAGACCATCTTAATCACATTGCCAACATAACACATCATTACAACTACAAAGAAATATGCTCTAAATACACATAATCTTACAGTGATAGAATATTATTGTTTCATCCATCTGTCCATCTTTCTCTCTCTCTCATTCACTAATGACAACCAAAGTCTTTTTTAGTAATTTTATTTTAAATGTAACTGGATTCTTCAGGTGAAAGCCGAAATGAGACAAAAATTGTACATTTATATTGTACAATAGTACTGTTAGGTTCTCAGGTGTCATATAGAACTTGTTCAGATCCAATTCCTTCATTTTTCATATACTATCCAAAGTAACAATAATTATATACATAATTTTTTTATACTCTGAAATGAATATACCTTTTTTTTTTCATTTTAATATATGAAATATGGCATTCATCCATAAAAGCAAATATTTTGTTCCACCCTAGTACTGTTTTACATTTGCATGCTTACCTCTTGCTACAGATTATTAACCTACCTCCAATAAACATGCACACTATAGGTTTGTTTTTATACACTTCCTATTTAAATATAAGCTAGTGTCTACCTTTGACTAACATATATCCAATGAAGGAATTGACAACAAAAAAAAAACAATTTACATCCTTTATTGCCCCACAATATACATTTATATTTCAGTAAGAAAATGACATCAGCACATTAGTGACTTTCTGTTTTTGTTGTCAGATGATTACAACAACCAAGAACGTAAAGTATATGTATCTAAAAGTGGACCTTGTAAGAGGCACCCACATCACTTATTGTCATGTACTGGGTGGATTCTTTATTGTCATGTACTGGGTTAATTCTTTCAGATTTACCAGAATAAAAGTATTTTTTATATTATTTTAATGAATTCTTAGTAAATTCTGAGTGAATTATTAGTGAATATTTAAGAGAAAGACATAAGGAAAAGAAAAGCACTTCATTTTCATTTGTTCCAGGAATTCAGACTTGCAGTGGATTTACACAATGATACAAGTGATGATTGTTTTACAAACTGGCATATTTTTCAGTTTATTAACATATCATATCAAAGAAAATTATCATGATACATCCTGCCTGGTGATACACCAGTCTAGTGTTCATGATAACTCATTCTACAGCAATTGCCAGCAAGTCATCATGTTAGAAAAATATGATACTGCTTACTTTAAAGTCAACAGGCCTTCAAAATTCCAATTCATCATTGCCCTGGACAAGTTAATTTTCATGTGAGCAAGTTTATATCTTATGTCCATTTCTGAACTCTACGTATATCTATATTTTATATTCATCTATCACAGATCAAGAATTTGTTGATATATAATGAGCAGTTAAATAGACTGGTATTTGGTTTTGTTGTTACTTTTGATGTTGAAAAGGGTGACTGATAATATTCTGTCAAGGTACACTCATATTTTCATGACAGTTCTGAATACTACCTACATTTACTCTGAAATTTTTGTCTTTTAATAACTAGATATAAATATAAATTGTCAGTTGACAGTGGATATCATCTAGTCCTGCTGTAGTGTCCTGGGCTGGATCAAGAGTGTACTGATGGTCCCTGAGAATAATAATAATAATAATGACTTTATTTAAAGAGGATGACACATTTAGCTAAGAACTAATCTACCTTGAGGCCCTCATACAAAGGAATTTATTTATTTCAGCTGCATCTCTGAAGCCACTGGATATACTGGATTTGGAAGAAGGAAATAGAGTGGGCATTTCTAATCTCAACTGGAATACTATTCCAGAGCAAAGTTCTAGAGTACTGGAAACTTTTTTTTAAGTAATTCCTTATTTGGTTTGGGAATTTTATACTGTTTGGTAGACATGGATGGCAGTTGGGGAGTATTGCCAGGTAGCCTATACTAGAATAGTCATTGTAAATATTCAGGAGCACTATTATTGGATATCCTGTACATTAATATGGCTTTTCTCAACCAGATTATGTATTTAATTGGTAATATTTTTAACCTACCAGCTAAATTTTCCTTGCTTTCTTTCTGTATTGATATTAGCCCAAATGCTCTTTTTTGAAGATGTGCCAGCTTTGCTATGTTTTTATCATTTGAATTACCCCATACTGTATTACATTAGTCTAAATAGGGTTGTATGTAACTGTTATAAAACAGATTTGTGCCTTTCTGGGAGAAAATGTCTTATCCTACTGAGAAGCCATAAACTTGAATATACTTTTTGACTGATATGTTTGATATGTTCAGTCCATGATAGGTTATTATCTACCAAAATACAGTACCAAGTAGTCTATCATGACAGACCATTTGCAAAATTTTATCCTTCCATGTCAGACATAGTTCATCACTATCAAGATTTGTCCTTTTTATCGTGTCCAGATAAGTAATATTTTGGTTTTACCAGTATTTACCACCATGCCATTGTATGTGCATCAGTTGTCCAGTTTGTTTAGGGCATCCTGTAAAGAAATTTCGAGTTCATACTTTGTGTTTTGGATGTCTGACAATGTTGTGTCATCTGCATAGAGATCTGTAGATGATATTGAGTCCCTTATTAAAAGTGGAAGGTCATTAATAAATAAAATAAGTGGTAGGTCATTAATAAATAAATAGTAATGGACCTAGAATTGAGCCTTGTGGTACTCCGTATCTAATTATTCCAGGTTCAGACAGAACTTTATAAAAACATGTTGTGTTCTCTCACTTAAGTATGAAGTAAACCATCTAACTGTGCTTTCATCACATTGGCAGATTTTCAGTTTCTTCAAAAGGATTTCATGATCCACCATGTCAAAAGCTTTCCTGAAATCTATAAATACAGATCCTATTATTCTACCTTGGTCAAGTGCTTGAAGCCATTTTTCAGTTAGGGAGATCAAGGCAGTCTTACATGAATGTTTCTGTCTAAAGCCTGATTGATTAGGGTGTAACAGCAAGTGTTTGGTTAAATATGACATGAATGAGTCATGGACATGTTTTTCAATCAATTTTGACAAGTTTGGTAGTATTGAGATTGGCTGGTAGTTATCAGCATCATTCTTAGA
>JAECUM010035045.1:0-12542 GCA_016617855.1 Megalonaias nervosa
GGTCGTCCTATTTCATACTGGTTGTATTTGGCGTGGTCGGAAGTATCTTTGGCAAACATCATTGATGGACCAGCCGATCTTGAATAATCATCGCTGTACCTTGCAAGGCCAAGTATAGTCGTGGCGACGTCAACGTCTTTTTGAATTGATTCAATATTTCTTCCGTCGATCATGTACGTGGCACTGTCGAACAACGCCATGATACCGTTGTTGACAAAACCAACACTGACATCGGCGGAGTATTCAGTATTATCTGTTTTTAAAATTTCACCTTCGATCTCGATAAATGCCTCCGCGGGCAAGAAATATCTACTTGTATCTTGAACTTGTAATTCAATTCGTCCGCGGTGATTTGGCATTCGCGCATCGTAAGAATAACATTGATAGTCACGCTTAGATTCATCTTTGAGAACTGGCTTATCCATGTCAAATGCGGTATCAGATGTACGTTTAAACATTCCTATGTTGGTACTGTTCGTTTAATACGGAGAAGTTGTCTCGGAGATGTTTATCTCTATAAAATCTATCTCGGAAAGATTTATCTCGGAGAAGTTTTTGAAGACCACTTTGAGAGGAGAAAATTTCAGAAATACCACTCCCCGCTATCAGACTTGTTGCTACATGTTTTCCTTTTCATCAGCCAATGACGAAGTCATCGCTGCTAGTTTCTCATTTCCGGCTTGATTTATTATTTTACTAACACGCGCAGGCATCTCTGCGGTGCTGGGTAATTTCACTGGTGGTTGAGGTCGGACCGCCTGCGGTTGGACCGCTTGAGGATCACGTACTAATCGTGCTAGTCTATCCTTGATGGCAGAAAATGCTTTCCCGGCGACGTCACCAACAGTACTAATACTTTTTTCACGAATAACGTCAATGGCTTTCATGCCTAATTGCTTTAAAATCGGTATTGCTTTTGCGGCGATTCTCGAAAATAAACCCTTAATGATATCACCGAATCCATCTCCGTAAAATGTCTCATATACAGGTAATCTTGAATTTACCACCCTGACCATGGTTGGTCTACGTTGTCCAGCGTGTATGATCATCTGTTATAATAATTATATCGAACTGTTTAATCAGTGACTTAGTCGGGCGACCCTTAGTCGCTATAATAATCATCGGTAATTTCATTAATGAGTGACCGATACACGTTAATATCCATGATGCCACCGGTAAATAATCGTTGACAAATTGATGTGATTTCATTGATAATTTCAGGAGAATTATTACCAGCTCGTTTTCCACCGATTAAAATTTCTAATCTATCTACGTCGGCAAGGACGTTGTCGGGACAAATAACAAGTCCAGTTCCAGTTGTAGTATTAATACCACTTCCAGTTGCGCCCTCATCGCTGGATATGTAGATAATTTTTCTTGTGGTGGTCGTTGTTGTGTTTGTTGTTCTAGTTCTTTTTGTCGTTGTTGTGTTAGTTGTCGTTGTTGTTGTTGTTGAATTATATCATGTTTTTGTTCTGATGGTGATTGCATAAACGAAATATATTCATCTATTACCTGAAGATATTCTATATAATTTGGATTGTCGCCTCGAACTCGATCAATGTCATAGTATATGCGAAATATCCATTTGTACCAAGTTTCGCGACTTATAGGATCATTGGCGTATTCAGACTTTAAAAAAATATCCTCGATCATTATAACCAATCACAGTAATCTTAGTTAATTGTTTAACATTTTCGACTTGTCTAATATAATTAACAGCATCTTTGGTAAATTTATTAAACATATTAACCCTGACTCTCACTTGTTCTGGTTCTTGTTGAGTAACATCTTCTGCTTGGTCTTCTTCAGGTATTTCCGGGGTTGGCATTGCAGTAGCTATTTTCTCCGGAAGTTCTCGTAGAATTTTTTTTGTCCTTTTAGTTCGCTCCGCTATTTTTTCAGTTGATTCAGCGGTCTTTTTCAGCACAGGAAGAATACCTTCAGTGGTTTCAGTGATATGTTTAAATAATTGTTCTGCGGATATTGTAAATACTTCTTGTGTTCGTTGACGCTCTTGTAATTGTTGTCTGACAGAATCACGGACAGGTAGATATTTCTTAATTGCTTCTAGTCGCTCTCGAGCTAATCTTGCTGAGGGAGCTTCAACAATCATTATTGATATAACGCAATGGTTTAATTACAGCAGTAGAGAGGGTGCGACCAACAAAAGTGACCAACACGTAAACGAATACACGTAGCGATGAAATACAAAATCGTCATCGCAGTAACATAATAAGCTAACCCAACAGGGTTCCTACGAGGCAAAGTTTGAGGTGCTGGTTTAACGTTATTGACGTCGAGATTTTATTTTCGTACGAAGCTTTTTTTTTATAAATAAAGTCTCAGGCAAATTGATCTGTTCACCCTCTCTGCTGATAATTGTGTTTTAAAAAATAAATGCAAGTCTTAATCATATGGATTACTTTACGCTGGTAAAATCTACATAAAATTATTATTTTCTTGGGGTTGATTACATTGCATGACTTGTATTACCACTTAACCGTATTATTTTAATCAGTCTCATAAATGGGCGTTACATGTATTTTACTTAGCCTAACAATATTAAGATATAAAATCAACCATTTTCTCAGTAGAGAGCTTTGAACACAATAGATCTAACTCTTCAGAATTTACATTAGCATGACAGACAGGCTGTTAATTTTCAGTGAGTGCTTTTTGAATTATATTGAACCTGATGATGTTTACCCAAATAAAATTATTTCAAACACACATTGCAAATATTATGTCAATTTGTTAGTTTCCCCATCGAATACATTCTCTGATCACAGCAATATTAGAAAATAAATTCCACTAACTCTTTTACCTATCCCTTCCGTAAAGACGAAGAATTAGTCCATCTCGTTTATTTACCATAAAGACAAGTGGAAGAAACTTTCACTAATTACATCATCTTACCACTGCCAGGTCTGTGCCCATCAACTGACCTTTTACTAGATTAACATTGCAGCTTAATTTATCCACCAACCAGTTCAAGCCCCTGGTAATCCGTACTTTGTAACCACCAACCAGTTGTCTGTCTCAGCGGTAACCGCATAATATCCATTCATTCTGTTAATTGGAAATCATTTGAATCGGTCTGTGTTTGACTGTTGAAAAAAACTTACAGAATCGTAATGCCATATGAGTGTCTGCGGACCTTCAAGAGTAAGATTACAGTAGATGCAAACTACATGGATTAACATTCTTCTATCAAATAATAACCAGGGCATGGAAAAAATTGAATGTTTTCTTTTTACCGGTCCATTGCGAGACAAGATAATTTTATCTAATGGTCTTCACTAAAATGTGTCATTCTTTGGCACTGCACTCGCATGGTACGCCACCGCTGTTTGAAGATGGAAATGAAGATATGTGGAAGCAAAGCGCATAGCTACTGCTTCCCCTGATAACCTTAACACCTCCTCTGACTTTTCGGCCTCCACCGGTGTTCAGGTAACATCATTCTCATTCAAAACGGGTGAATAAATATAAGCAACTCGAGGGAAAGACAATGCCCAACAGCGGTAGTTTCGACAGAATAATTTTAGGTAGCAACAGACCCCGCAGTTTAGGATGTAGCTGAAAAGAAAGATAGCAAACAGTTTATCTTTAGCAAGCTGAACTATTTAATTCCACATTTTTCCATTGATGTAGAGAGTCAGCACGAAGAGTACGCCGTTGATAAACCTCAGCCTGCTCAAACAACGGCATATCCGAAACAAGTTAGAAAATAGAAATGGCACGGTTGCTCAGGCTTTCTGTGAGATTGACCTCGATGTAACCAACGTCTGTTTTCACACTGTGGAACACATGACTTATTTACTTTCATACAGTTCGGCTTGGGAGCAACCATATAACCAATTATGTGTTCTCCGATTCGGTCTCAAAAATAGCCCAAGGACATTCACGAAGACCATCAACTGTGTCATCAGACCAACCTTGTCAACAGAGACAGCAGCCTCTTTGGACGACGTCACTAAAACAACGCATGGAAATTTCATCGATGTTGAAAACGTGAACATCTTTCTTTCTCTTTCTCGCAACTGGGTTTTTTAATGAATGAGTCAAGTCAGGTGTCATCCCATCCCATCATCTCCGTATGGAATTTGTTGTACTAATTTCAACCTCATTAGTCTCTTTCTTGCAATTGGCATGGATTATTAAGCTTGTGAAGTCAATTCGCCTCAGGGATTTGATTTCATCAAGATTTTTGCAACTCCTGTTCTTTGTCGGAGTAAAATCGAATTTTATTATTTTCAGTTGCATTTTCATGCGCCCTTTGCGGATGGTCATGCAGACCCCATGGTGCATCTTTTCCAGTCACTTTCGATGATTGTTTAAAATCTAGACAGAGATAAAACAACTCGTTTCATATCTGGAGGGATCATGTCTGCAGCAGGGTAATTTTCATAATGCCAGACAACTCAGTTGTAGTGAAGGCTCTACCTGAAATGGGTAAGGCTTGACCAAATTACCCAATCTATGTGTTCTGGTCTTACTGAACTGGTGTTTCCAGCTAGAAATCATTCCCGGATTTAATGTTCGAGCCAATTAATTGTCGAGAAAGAGTATGACTTTAAACATCATTTTGCCCATTAATTAGTCGGTATATCCAAAAAGGTTTGCCCACTTCATAGACCTTTCAAAAATGAAATGGGATCTTAATCGATGCATCTTTGTCTCTCCAACCCCGAGTGCAAATACCTAGGGGGTAGTTATTTGCCTAGGTGTACGCACCCCTCCACCCTATAATCCCAACTGAGGATAGCGCAGAAAACGTCCGGACAGAACTGCAAAGTGGCCATGAAAAGCCCTCCTGGTGCGACAAGTTCGCAGAATCTAGTCTTAGATATCCACAAAAATTCTGATGTGGCCCAACCAGATCAAATAGTCCAGGCCACAGGAATTTCATTTCTGCCCGAACATTCTTCTCCTTAAAGCCTGAAAATGGTCAGGATAGCCGTGCACAGAAAGAAAATTGAACCTTTAACCATGGAGAGAATATTTTGAGTTAGAAGGCATTTCACTTTAAAGGCTCAGAAAGTTACGTGATATGATTTCTTTGACTGATGCAGACGTCACTCCATCTTCTCTTTAAGTGCCTTGTTCTCTTATTCGTTTGGAGAAAATGTTAGCTCTTATAACTATACTCCATGACTCAGACACATTCAGGCATCGATGGTGTAGGGAGTATAGGCCATGATAAGGACTTGTTAGACTCAAACTGACTAGTTTGTGCATGATTAGGACCAGATGATCCACCTTTGTTTCCTAAGTGGAGTGTTTTGTGGGTTTTGCCTGAGATCAAACCTGTTTGAGCCTAAAGCCATAACCACGAATAAAGCTTTTATCTTATCAAACACTATTTTTGATTAGCCAAGCTTTGGCATACAAGATGAATGAGTTGGAGCCCTTTCGATTGCCCAAGCCCTCTCCAAATTATATTCGTTTGGGAGTACTTACTCAATTAAAATACTATTGAACCGCTCCAAACTTTTATGCAAATGTGAGCTTCGTCGTCTCTAAACACTAAACTCAAATATTTTTATCTATTCATGGATACTGACCTCTACATTTATTTAGATTTTGCTAATTTGAATATATTATATTAATTATGTCTCACCGCAAAGCAATGTTTCCATCAATGTTACTTACCGTGGGTTTTTAATAGTACGTATATTGCCTCCATTTCGAGTAATTCCAAGCAAATATTACTTGTATTATTTCTTTTTATTATTTCTTTTTGTATTTCCTTTGTTAGGTCCTGGGGGCTTAAACTATGTAACAAGACAAGGTAAAATCCAAGCATTCAATTTTCTAAAATATAAATATTCCCTAAAATATAAAATCAAACAAAGTGAAGAATTAAAATAAACTTACGGTATTATATGAATTTCTAGAATTTCTAAATGCATTATCAATTTTACATTTTCTATAAATTATTCAAAGGTATTCCGAATCAAGGTTCTAAAGTGCTTATGTGATTTGCTATGACAACTTGAGTATCACTATTCTAATATCCAAAAGTTTTACTTCAAGGTAATCTATTAAAAATTTAATGTCACTAAATCCCATGAACGTTATATGTATTCTAATTGAATTAATTAGATATCGAAGTCCTTGAATAATTTCACGATAGTCCAGCCAGGACCTTTCAATTTAAAAAAAATTATAAAAAAATAAAAAAAATAAAAAAATGTTTTTTCCTCTCTACAGTTTCAATGAACAAATTATAAATAAATCAAATGTCCTCTCCGACATTTACAAAACTGAATATAACTGAAGAATGAAACGTTGAGTACTTAATTCCTTTATTTCGTTACTATGTTCGAATCAAATAAACACATCTGAATCGCTAGCAAAAATGTCACGTACTTAATTTATTCGGTATTGTGAAACATTTGAACAGTCATGGTCTTACTTTTCTAATTATTGAGCTAATGAGCAGCTAGAGTATGCATGAGATCTCTATAGGACAAATGTAATCCAATGATTGTGATGTTGAATGACCTCAATTCAACCTTTCCCGTGGCCTATTTTGACCGAAATAGTTGTTGACATAAACTTAGCAATTGACATTTATCTATTTAACAGCGTATTATACATGCAATTTTGCTATAGTACAGGACAGCTACTGAATTAAAAAATAAATGGAGTAAATCCAAATGAATTAAATAAAATTATACTCTAAAATAATATATGATATAGATATCCTAACAGCTTTTCAAACACTGTTCGTGTTTTATGCAACAAAATATTTTATTTGACTTGTCTTCGCATTTTTTATAAGCAAAATCAAATTCTGCAGTGATATTATCTAAGGTATTTACCAATGCATGTATGACGATAAGTTCGTAGCTTGTAAAGGCAGCACCCACTTTGTTCTCCAAGTTAACTCCTTTGATAGAACAGTGAATGTTCAGTGTGCAAAACTATTCTCATATTGATTTAACTATTGGTGTTTCTTCTATGCCATATAACAACTCCCTATGAGGTTTTGACATAAATCCCTTACTCTGTTAAAGCAGCGCGGCTTTAATTTTCCAGTCGACAACGAATCTGATACTCATTCAGTGTCGAGTCCAATATTTAGTTAATTCCGTGTGCTTATTTTTACCCCACGTGATCATGCCTCTCAATTAATTCCTTTGATGAGATTTCAGGCTGTATGATCAATGCGTCACTTAGATAGCCCAAGGTCAGTCTCTACGTAAATAGTGGGCCCCTGTTCCGATCTGTCACTGTTCTGTCAGTTAAGAGGCACCGTAGCAGTTGGATATCGTACATCGTGACATGCTATGCTTCTGTAGTTTCACCACTGTGAGGAAATAAAAACAACTGTTCCTCAGAAGGAAAATCTGGGGACGCACCGCATCTGACAGTAAAGTCGGGTGATGTTTACCATAACCAGAAGATTGTGAAATACTGTGAGGGGTTTCACAATTTTATTTGGTGACTCCTACAATGACGATGAATTCTTAAGTTTTGAACCGGATGACATTAGCGACTTTTATAGGATACTATCAATTCCAAAATGGACTTTCATTGCTTATTTGTAAGTTAACATCGTATTGTGAAACTGATCATTCTGAACTTCCATTTGTATATCTGGCGTATTATCGAATTCATTGATTTATCATATAAATGGATTTAAAATGTCAATGGATTTTACCGTAAGGAGATGAACGACATGTCAGTTGGAAATGTATTTGTGACATGTTCCACTCAATTATATAAATGTATTTATTATAAACCGGCTTTGTCTTTATTACTTCTATCTATCTATCCGGACAGTTTGGCTTGGATCATTTGACCACCATGCATTAGTAATACCTAATAAACGGATTTAATTTGCTAAACGCACCTTGACGTATGGAAGGTGCAAAAAGAAATTAGATTTGTGTAACGCTTGACTGGAAACTGGCGTCGCCTAATTGTCGAATTATATCGCGTATATGCGTTATGTGTAGGTAATGAGTAAGAGTTTGTTTCTTCTTTTCTCATATATATGGTGTATAGGAGAGAACGACCACAATTTTTATTATTTTTTGGGGTGGGGTGGGGGAGGGATCTACTGGATTCTAGAAGACATGTGATAAAACTGGAAAATACAAAGTAGTCCCAATCATACTGAGGGCAAAATAAGACATAAAAAACAGCATAATGATCATTGTCTTGTTTTCAATTGCAAAGTCAGGTACAGTAAATGTTCTTGAAGATTAATCATCACAACATCTGTTTAGACTTGAATTTTGTCAGTATATTTGGCTTACTGGAAAGTGATATTCAATATGCAGAGCAGTATTACAGGTCTATACTTTAAATTTGTATAGTGCTTGAAATAAAAAA
Source organism: Megalonaias nervosa (assembly GCA_016617855.1). Lineage (NCBI taxonomy): Eukaryota > Metazoa > Mollusca > Bivalvia > Unionida > Unionidae > Megalonaias > Megalonaias nervosa. The sequence goes on from JAECUM010035045.1 coordinate 8,353, forward strand.
TATGTTTAAATCACGCACGATGCTCGAACATTTTAAACTAGTTCACGTTGGAAAATGTACACAAGAAGCCAAGGTGAATGTGTTTAATTGTGTATGAATAGGTACTTTACCAAAACTAAGCATATAATTAAACATTTCCTGTATATCACAAACTCCAAATCAAATGGACAGCATCTGAGGCAGTCTTTTTAGACAAGTTTACCAAAAAGTCTGACGTTTGGTCCTATGCTATATTATTCATGGAAATCTTAACAAAAGGAGAGGAGCCATATCGAGGTATTATATTTAGTGACAAAATAATACAAATTTCTTACAATTTAATATATTTAGTATGCTTTGATAACTCAAGCTAAAACCAATTGATGGACTTTGGTTTGATTTTCCTCCAAATCGTTGTTTCTCCTGCAGTCACAACAATCGAAATAACAGAAAATTTTTAATCAAACCTGTAAATGTTTCATTTCTACAGTAAATATACCTTTAATATTTAGGCATGAGACAACACTCCAATAAGCTTCTTTTAAAAATAGTAATCTCTGACAAGTACATTTAAACAGTTATTTTCAAACCCATGCTAGTAGGAGACATACTAGTCACTATTCTGTCGCTTGCTTTGTCATCATCAACAACTAATGATTTGCTTAAAACTTTTCATTGGTATGTATTTTCTGAATAATAATAATAATAATAATAGTGAGGACTTTGTATAGCGCCTAATCTTTAGAAGCTCTAAGCGCTTTACAACATTTGACAACACTTAAAAAACATATATAAGGATATGATTACAAAATTAAAAACAAACACCACGAAAGTAGAAACAGAAAATATGCTGTAAATATTTAAGGCAAGGATACATTATTAGGTCTTTAAGTTTGTTCTTGCAGTTGAAATAGGTGAGTTTTCAGAGCGCTCTTGAATGAGATCACTGTGTCTTTGTGTCTAAGTGCAGTGGGCAATTCGTTCCACGTTGCTGGGCCCTGGTATGCAAATGAGCGTTGTCCATATGATTTCATTTTCATAGTGGGAATAATGAGAATACGAGTGTCAGAAGAGGAGCGTAAGTATCTTGCAGGTGTGTACACATGGGTGAGGTCAGATAGGTATGTTGGACTGGAGCCCGTCAGTGAAACGTAGCACAGAGAACAAATTTTGTGTTTAATTCTGGATCGTATGGATAGCCAGTGTAGGGTACAGAGCAGGGGAGAGGCGTGCTCTGATCGTGGTACTCTAAGGATGATCCGAGCGGCTGTATTTTGAACTTTTTGAAGTTTCTGGAGTAGATATTGAGACGAACCAGACAGAATTGAGTTACAATAGTCCAGTCTTGAAAGTACTAAGGAACACACAAGTGTTTTAGTGGCATCAACTGAAAGATACTTGCGAATGGAGCTGATTCGTCTCAGCTCAAGATATGCAGCCTTGCATATGTTCATGACATGTTGGTGCAACGAGAGAGTACTGTCGAGAGTGACACCGAGGTTTCGTACTGACTGTGTAAATTTAATGTTGGTGTTGCTGATATTTATTGTCTGAGGTAAAGGATGTGAATGAGAAAGTCTTTGTGTTGTATTCAGGATGGCTTCGGTTTTATCATCATTCATCTGCAGCTTGTTACATGTCATCCATGATTTAACATAGGAAATGCACCTCTCTACGCCTTGGATGGTAGCTTCAACTTCAGCTGGATGGCTAGATTTGTATATTTGGGTGTCATCAGCATACAATTGGTGAGACACTGGATGATGATCTATGACACTTGAGAGTGGCTGAGTGTATAGAATGAAGAGAACAGGTCCAAGAACAGACCCCTGTGGAACACCACAGCATAGATCAACTGGGCTGGAGTGTTTTCCATTTGCGGACACAATTTGTGTCCTGTTGACCAAGTAGGACTTGAACCATAGTAAGGCCGTATCATGAATGCCAAATACATGCTGGAGATGGTGAAGTAATATATCATGGTCTATAGTGTCAAATGCTGCAGACAAGTCAAGGAGAATGAGGACTGTAATCTTTCCGCCATCCAAAGCAGAGAGAAGGTCACTGACTACTTTCAGAAGAGTAGTTTCCGTACTGTGGCAAGGGCGATATGCAGACTGTACATTGCTAAAAAGACTGTTTGAATTCAGATGAGATACAAGTTGGGATAGAACAACTTTTTCTAAGATTTTTGACATGAATGGCAGATTAGAAACTGGGCGGTAGTTCTTTAAATCATTATGGTCGAGTGTTGGTTTCTTCAGCAGAGGCTTTACAAAGGCAGTTTTGTAAAATGATGGGAATTCCCCAGATGAGAGAGAGGTATTAATAACATCAGTTAGTGAAGGCAGTATTGGATCCAAGCACTCTAGCAGCAGTGACGTCGGGATCGGATCCAGTTCACATGACTTTGGTGCACTCTTCATCACGATTGTACGTACCAAATCCATAGAGACAGGTTCAAATGCTGCTAACGGTTGCCGCTGAAATTCTGTATCGCAACTGTATGGTGACGACGAGTCAACTGAAATTGTGTTGTCAAGTTTATCTCTGATGGTTTGTACTTTGTCACGGAAGAAATTTGCAAACAGGTCCGGAAGGTCGACTAGAGAAGGTAGCTGGAAGTGGTGTACATTTGTTCCTTTACATCAGCTTCTTAGTAATCTCAAATAGCTCTATGCAGCTGGAACTTTCCATGATTTTAGTACTATAGTGGGCTGATTTAGCTGCATGGACTATGTTTGTGACATTCTTCTTAGCGGCATCATAGATCTGCTTATGAATAGTGTGTCTGGTGGAAAGCCAAAGCCTCTCAGCTTTACGGCGGTCTCTTTTAGCAGTGCGAAGCTGGTCCCTAACACTGCTATGCCACGGAGAACACTTCTGAATTGCTACTCTGCACTTGGTTGCTGGGGCATGTTTGTCGAGCAATGAACGCAGGCAGTTATCAAGTTGTTCTGCTGTAGTAGGTAAGCTAGTTGTTAGGTTTGCTTGGATGTCATGCATTAGTTTGGTTCTGAACACATTGTAATATTCTCATCATACGTGGCATGTATTATCATAAAGCTAAAACAAGTCATTCGTTATGATCTCTGTTAAGTTTTTAATTTGCTTATTTCTCAAACACATCTAATGGATTTTGTTCATGCTTGGTATGATTCATGGAAACCTAGGGTAATTTCTTTTGAGATATGCTTGATATCAAATTCGCAAACAATCTAAAATAAAGGTTTTGTTCAAAGATTTTTTGGCCTTATATTTTCTGATTTTCTTGATCTGTTCTGTACATGACAAGGATGAACAATCATTAATTTACACTATGCATTCTGCAACACATATGCATGCTAATCATATCTGACATTCGTGTCAAGGGCACGTTTTAAAGCAATGCTCTGATTTTGGGCCTAACATTCAGGCCATGACTACTTTGTAATCCATAGAGGTTTGAATAATCAGGAATTTATACAGTTGTCAAGGACCCAAGAGAGTAATGCCAATCTTGGTTAAAAAAAATATCAAATTAGAAATGTGTAATAATTTCAGATATGTCAAGATTGTACCGTACATAAAATATGCTGTTGGGAAGGTTAGTTTATTGTTTCATCTCACAAGCTTTCAGTAAAAGACAAACAAAATCTCCACTTGCAGTTGTCAACAGGAACGTTCATGCCTTCAAAAACATAATGAATTAACCTTTTCACAAACACAAACACATATGTTGCCCCTACCTCATTCCAGTGGATACTGCATTTATATACGCTCCATCTACATCTTTTTAGAGGCGCTTCTTGAATTTTCTAGCAAACAACTGCCACGTGTCTGCATTGTCAATTCATAGTACCACCTAAAAAAGAATATGAAAGGAAGTAGAACAGGCCATTTTGAAGTTTCTATAACATAGTATGTGCTAGTTCATTAAATAAATTCTAAATATCTAATTAGATATAGACATCAGATATTCAACCAAAAATGCAAATGCCTGACTGTCTTTGCAGGTAGAATCATGAAAGCCAGATTTTCAGATGGAAATTTTAAATTAAATTCAATACTTTGTCAGCAATCATTTAAACACTTATAAACAAAAACTAACAAAAGACGATCAAAATATCTATACAGCAATGATCGCCATTACAGACACTCGGCATTAAGTTTTATATATTTACAGCACATCATCTTGGGGTTTATTGTCTGCTCAAGAATACTATGTTCAT